>JAWDJD010000003.1:125398805-125506305 GCA_035047305.1 Bradypodion pumilum
CTTCTGTGAGCATTGTTAGTTGTAAATTCTAGTGAGGTGGGGCTTAAGGCAAGAATGGATATGAGGTTTTTTTAAAAGAGCAATTGTAAAAAGGTTAGGATTGTCCAAGATATATAGGAAGGCTGCAAACTAATTGTATTTAAGGGAATTATCCAAGGTGATAATATATCTGGGAACTAATTGTATTGTCGTTCTTTCAAAAACTCTAACATTTCTCTTACAAAATAAGAACATCCTTTGCTTTGTACAGTAAAAATCGCTTTATTTCTTAATGGCTGTTATCAAGTAACTAACACCTACATTGGCAGCTGGGCCATTGTGGATAGTTATCTAGCAGTGAAGCAAGGCTCAAAGGCTTCATTACACAATATAAGACCTGGAGATGTTAGAATTATCTGTGTTTATCAAAACCATTCCATCCTTCCCATCTGGAATTGGACCTAAAATACCAAGATGCATTATGGGTACATGGAGAATAAGATCTAATTTACCAAAAAGTGTGCTATTGTAAAACATTATTCCTGATCACTGGGCATTTCTATTTAGTTACAACTTTCTTGGCTTTATGAAGCTTCAGACTGCGTGAAATAAAGCCTAAACATTGCTCTTAAAAATGCGACATTTTGATTAATTATATGGTTTCATTTGGAATATGCTTATCAAAAGTCAATGGAAATCTTTCAAAGGACAATTTCATGCTATGTTAGAGAAAAGAAAACTGAGTTATGACCAGATGGGGCAAGTTTCCATTTGCAAAGCTATAGGACCTGGCAACTACAAAAGGCAATTGCTTCTGGAAATAAAATATAATATCTTCCACTAAAGGTTTCACAGACATTCAAATAGATTATTCTCTGTATGACCTAGAGAATCAGACTAAAGGTCACACAACAGCAAATATTCAGGACACAAAATATTACATATACTGTACTGATGAAATTATTGACATAAATTATTGTTCAATGTGTTTGTACTCAACTCTTGCTTGCTTACTTACTTACTTGTTTGCTTTCTTGCCTGCTATCTTTGGCCAGTACAATCCATTTGGGTAAAAAAAAAGCACCCACCCTTGTAAGGCAGAGCACAGAGAATGGATATACCATCATTGAATTATATATTGGATATGCATCTAGATGACAAAAATGGCTTAACAGCACAGAGGGCAAAACCATATTAGTAACAGATATCTCCTTTCTAGAATGAAAAGAATTGGGAATTTGAATAACAAGAAAGCCAGGGAGGAGTGACTAGGTAAGATTTGGTATTACTAAATATGATAACATCATAGAATCATAGAATGATAAAATCACTGAGTTGGAAGGGGTTGTTTAGGCCATCAAGTCCAACCCTCTGCTCTATGCAGGAATCCAAATCAAAGTACATATGACAGATGGATGTCGAATTCTCTCTTGAAATAATTGTATTCATTTCCAGGTATAAGAACAGAACATTAAAAAGAAACTTGATGACCACATATCTTTTTTTATTCCAGTACTCCCAAGCCAGAAGCCTTACTGACAGCCTTGTACGAGAAATTAAGATGAACTGGCCTTTGATACCTTTTGAAAAGAAGATTTTGTAATACTAGAATAAAAGAAAAGATTACTTTCAGTGATGTAGATTTGTTTGTTCATTTGTTTGTTCATTTTCTTTCTCCCCAAAGGGAATGCTGGGATGTTCACAGAAACTAAAATTATGAAGCAACAAGGGGATGGGAGACTGGGCTTACATTTGTCTCATACTGGAGATGTGGAAGGAGAAGATTTGTTTTGGTTAGGAATAGTAATCATTGCAAAAAAAGAAAAAGAAAAGCTGTCATTCAGATCATCAAATATATGATGATAGGAGATCCATTTAAGTCTTAAAGTTTAATCCCACATGGAATGTTAGGATTTTAAATGTATGCAATGTAAATGCCGAAGATAGGGAACTTGTGATAAATCCCTAAATCCTGCTATCTCCCATCATCTCCTCTGTGTATAGAAAGGGTAACTTTCTGAGCTGGCTACCAGATATAAGCATCATTCTGAACTACCTCTTCTTTGTTCCCATTTTCTTTAGTTTAGTGCCTAACAAAATATCATGCAGATCATACTAAACCTTGAATTGTAACAAGGATGCAATAGCTACAATATGAGCGCTTTGCTTTTTAACAATAACATCACTTTCAAATATCTTCCTTTTCTAAATGCATGTTACATGATTATCTGATCAAAGGGGCAGAATCCATTTCATAGTATTATTAAAATACTGCTGTGATCTTTTACAACAACACAGAAATAATGAAATTTGAAAAGAGAAAGGGATATAAATGCATGGCTGTTATAAAATGACCAAAATGCATTAGTAATATCACAAACATATGATCGGTCTATATTTGAGAATCGTTTGAACTCCACAGTTTGTTCTGTCCTTGTCCTTATCTGGGTCATCTGAACATAAGTATGATGGAAATCTCTCCAAATATCATTTTCTACTTCAAAACAACAAAGAAATATACAGAAATTATAGGAAGGGAAAAAGTAAACATCCTAGTAATTAAATAAATAACTGAGCAGTTAATGCATTTGAAAATGATATTTTATTTAAATATGGCCCACGTGTGTTGTCTTTGCTCACTCAATACTGGAAATAAAGAGATGAGACACAAGTGATGTGCTTTACTAGGGCTCCAACTTTATGAACATACTAACTGGTAACCTCCAGCCTCCTGTGCAGGGGCCTAGCAGAGTGTGGTTATCTGGGGACTGAAGCCAGGGGCACCTGTTTACCCCTGCATCTGACTCAAAATGGGTCTATCCCTGCATCCACACTGTCCTGTAAATAGTCCATCTGCACCCAGCTAAAGCCCAGATGATCCTTCCTGACTACCAACTACCCAGGTCTCATGACCTTAGGAAGGCAGAGGCCAGGGGGGGGGGTCACCCTAGCAAATCCCTCAGCAAATGGATCTTGGGAAACATAGTTCTAAGATGTTGGTTGCAGTAGCACTCCTATATGACCCTTGGGAACTCACTGATACTTTCCAGATCTCACTACCCACCAATGTGACCTATTTAATAGTAATAATACTTCAACCTGCCCCTTTATGTCCTGTGAGCAATCAATATGGGACAGGGAAACATTTCCAATCCACCTTTTGTTCAACATGCCAATCAAGTGAGACAGGGCCAAAATTCCTATGTGGTTTCAAAGTGGCCATCTATTCTCACTCAGGATGCACAGGCAAGGAAGCAGATTATTTGGCTCCAAAGGGAGGTGGGCTAGATGGATGGTGGGACCAACTTACAAAGGCATCCAGTTCTTCCCTTAGCCAGCAAAGTCTGGACAACCATTGGTGCCCACAACTGTCTGTCTCTTTACCAGAGAAGGTAGGCAAAGAGGAGAGAGAGAGAGCGCAATGGCACAACTGCAGGGCCATCCCTTACATTCATTCTTGACGAAATACTTCTATTTATTTTAAAAAATGGCCAGGAAGGAAATTCTTCTCTCACAAGACAGGTGTTCCTTTATGGAAGTATAAACAGAGAAGGGCAGTTAGGAGAGATGGCAAGGGCAGATGAGATGAACATTGCTTTATTCTTCCCACAAGACAACAGTTGTTGCCTTCAACTTTCATATGAATGGCACCAAAACATTACAAGCAGGAAGGAAGGGGAAATCAATCATAGTTCATGTTCCAGCCAAAATTTAAGGAGTGCTATATAAATCAGTGCATCTATCCTGAGACAGATTTCATTGGGCAGTTGGATCATACCTTTTCGTATTTTTTACTCTAATAATCCACTGAGAAAGCCTCCTTGGTCCAGATGTGACTTATTAGCTGCTTGTTTATGTTTAAATGTTGTTCCTTTAGTGCTATGACAGGCAACATGCAACAGGCAGGCAGTGTATGCTACCCAGGGGAACAGAGACAGCACTCTGGAACTGCTAGAGACTCCCCAATTCCTAAATTTAAAAATTGAGTAAAATGACATAAATATGTCCTCTTGCCCCCCTCTAAGGAAGCATAAGATTGTGGCTTTTTTCCTTCCTGTTTTTGAGGAACCCCCAACATCCTGAGAGCCCACCTATACAAATAGAATTCTTTAAAATTATGACCTCTGCAGAGTGCACTTTGAACAAAAAACAATTTTGAGACAAAATATAATAAAAGGGGTGGAGTTTGAGGCTTAGCAGAACAGGTGCAGCCCTTTACATTTCAAGGCTATGTATGTATAGCTCACATATCTCTAGAGTTCACCAACCCCTGCTTTAGATTAAAGGTGGAAAAGTTTTAACCCTGCAGATATTTTGGCCTGCAATGTCACAAGCCCCATCCAATATCTCCAATAGTAAAGAGAACATATCTGGAGCGGGGGAGTTTTTTGCCCTTACTTTTCAGGTTGTAGTTTGGCTCTCAGGACTGAACTTCAAGAGGTGGATAAAGGAAGGTGAAATTATAGAAGGGAAATAATATTTGTGTATGCAGTTGCACAGGCATGTGTATCAGGCACAATCATCATGTGTATATGTTCTAATCCTTCTTAATGTGCACTTTCTGCAGAAGCAAGGCATAAACCGAGATCATAACCCATACTTCACAGCCACCTTTGTAGGTAAATCAGCTCACTAAACTAAATAGTATAGCCACTGTTGAGTTGCAGCTTTCAAAAACCAGAATACAATATTTTAGGAGGGAAAAATACCTGGTTTTTCTGCTTTTACATTTTCACTCAGAATGAAATTTTCCTGAGTTAATCCTCTTTTAGAACAGGCTGTTTGTTATATTTTCAAACCATGCTAAACATTTTTTTTCATCCCAACTTCAAAAATTGTAACTCTGTAAATGAATAAAGCATTGCACAAGACTGTATGATGAAAAACAATTAAAGTTTGTCTCTTCAATAGCCAATTTGCTCTGGCTTTAATTTATTCCTGGGTGAGTCAGCAGGCAATTCTGGCCACTTTATGCTGCTTAACTATAGCATATTGATTGGACTGCAGTGGCTTAGTGGCTAAGATGCTGAACTTGATGACTGGAAGGTTGGCAGGTCAGTAGTTCGAGATTCACAATAGATTGATTTTTGGTCTCTGTCCCAGCTCCTGTCAACCTAGCAATTTGAAAGCAAGAAATTGCAAGTAGATAAATTCAGTGTTAAGGTAACAGCATTATGTGTGCCCTGGCATCTAGTCATGCTTGCCACACGACCACAGAAACATCTGCAGATGCAGACAATACTGGCTCTTTGGGTGCAAATGGAGATGTGCATCACTCCCTAGAGATGGCTACAACTGGTTTTCAAGCAAGGGAGACCTTTATAGCGTATTAATTCTCCTTTATTTTGTTCATCCAGACAACAAAGTACCTAACAATTTTTAAAAAAATTAATTTATTGACTCTCATGAATATGTATATTTTAGCCTTCCTGCAACTGCACTGGAGACAACAATATGGATAACATTGTATTCTAGAAAAGTAGGTAGGCCAGTAATGATGAATCTTAGCACTCCATGTGTTCTTGGGCTTCAATTACCAGAAGCCCAAGCCAGCACTCTTGCTAATCAGGGCTACTGGGAATTGAAGTTCAAGAGCACCTGGAGTGCCAAGGTTCACCATCACTGATGTATGCTAAATATTCAGAGAGAATATGTATGTAACAAACAAAACAAGACAAAAACATTTTTGGAACTGCAGCAGCAGGATGGCAATGAGGATGTCCTCCAACAGCAGTCTTCGCATTCAGACAGCTCTGGGGATGAGGCGTGGCTGGATGCTAGGCATCGAAGCAGGGTGAAGCGTTGTCTACAGAGGCTGAGAGGAAGGAGGGGCCGCAGGTAATCAGGAAGCGTCTGGCCACACCCATGGAGGTATACCACACCATTGGGCCTTTTCACTCTTGAACGACGGCATCTAAGAGGTGACCTGATTGAAGTTTATAAAATCATGCACGGTATGGACAAAGTAGATAAGGAAAAACTGTTTTCCCTGTCGCATAACACTAGAACTAGGGGGCACTCGGTGAAACTTTTGGGTACTAGTTCTCAAACAAATAAGATAAAGTACTTTTTCACCCAGAGGATTACTGGTCTATGGAACTCCCTTCCAGAAGAAGTGGTGACAGCTGTCAGTCTTGACAGCTTTAAGAAAGGATTAGACAAGTTCATGGAGGACAAGGGTATCAATGGCTATAGTTATGGATACTTAAGGACAACCTCCGGGTTGGAGAGATAGGCAGGATATCGCTCAATGCCATTTCCAGGGAATCCTAAGCAGGTGAAGGCATCTCCTTGGGAATACCCTGAAGGAAATGGTGAGCCACTGTGTGAGACAGAATGCTGGACTGGATGGGCTGTGGCCTGTTCCAGCAAGGCTGTTCTTATGTTCTTATATAAGGAACCAGGACGCTGGGTGTGGCTCTGTGACGACAAAGTTTAGCTTCCGTGCTCTTGCTTGGTACTGTGGCGTCTTGACTCTTTGGAAACTTTGGAAATAGAACTTTGGACTGGTTTTGGACTACTCTTTGGAAACTCTGAAATTAGAATTTTGGACTGGACTTGGACTACTCTTCGGATATCCCTTACAGTGAGTGTTTTCCCAACAGGCACAAGGGAGTGAGTGGGTGACACAGAACATCTTGCCCGTCACCCCCAAACAGGCAATGTTGCTGGTGCAATGGAGGAGCTGCAACAGCTGCGGGCAGCAAACCAACAGCTTCAGCAGCAAGTGGCACACCTGGCAGCCCAGGTCACCATGCTGGCCGCCCCTGCAGTCCCTCCTCCCCATCAAAAATGCCCAGTGGCCATGCCTGACAAGTTTGCTGGCCAACCGGGGATGTTTCCAGCGTTCCTGGGACAATGCCAATTGTTTATGGCCACCCAGCCTGAGGACTTCACCGATGACCGGGCCAAGGTGGGGTTTGTGATTAGCCTCCTGTCCGGCCCGGCTGCCCGGTGGGCCATGCTGCTGCTGACCAAGGACAGCCCACTGCTAGCGGACTACCAAGGTTTCCGGCGCTTTCTGGGCCACATGTTTGAGGATCCCATCTGGGCACAGACAGCAGCCAGGCACCTCAAGGACCTCCAGCAAGGGAAGTGCCCCCTACAGGAATACATCATGGAGTTTGGGCTTTTGTGCCAGGACTCAGCGTGGAATGAGGTGGCACAGATGGATGTTTTCCAGGAAGGCCTGTCTGATTAACTTCAGGATGAGGTGGAGGTTCCCCTCACCCTAGACGCCCTGGTAATTCAGTGTCTCCGCATTGACGCATGCCTTCAGCGTTGATGAACTCAGTGCACCGCCTGGGAGCTGTCAGCCATGCCCGGGACCTCACGGTCGGCACCTGTGATACCTCAGCCCACCCCGTGTTTCATGGCAATGTCTGAGGAACCAATGGAGCTTGGGGCAGCCTGGCCCCGCCTGTTTACAAGACCTTGGGTCTCTTTCCTCCTGACACTTGTCCTAATCCTCTCAGTGCTCCCAGCCAAGGAAACATGGAGTCACTATTACTCCCTGTTACTATTAGCCCGTACCCAATTTCCTTTCCGGTCGAGTCAGGTTGGTCTCGAGCCTGTTTGAATAGCCCGACAAACCCATTGGAAAAGGTTGCTGTCCAATCAGTGGCCTGCGAAGAAAATATGACACTCCCAATAATGTAAAAGATAAAATGCAAGTGTTTTAATTCAAGGAAAAATTCACATGTACGTCCTATGCTGAGGTATGTCAGGCAAGAGGTAAGGTGTGTAAGCTACACGCAAAAATACCCCACCATAACAATGTATCTGTATAGTATTAATTCATTCTGCATGTGAATCATGCTAATACATTACTAACACAAATCAACTCAGTCCTTAACCTCAAACATACAAGACAACCCGGGACCCTGGAAAGTGAACCCTTCTCCCCATGGTGCTGGTAGACAAAAGGAAGCGTAGTTGTACAGCGCTATAATAGCAAGTTCGATAAAAAGCGTAGAAACCGCAAAGTCTCTCAGAGTCCGTAGTCGGAGATGATCTACTCAGCTGTAAGGCTGACGAGGGGGGGTGGGGGGTACAATCCTGCTCCGTACAAGGGTTCCCAGGTGATGAGCATCAGGCGGTGGCAGACAGATTACGTGGAAAAAAGCACGATGCCCTTCCGGTATATGGACATTTCGAATCTTCCTCAAGTGTCTACAACAATATGAATACATATGGTGTATAATACGTAACTAATGGTCAAACAACGCGCCACAAATGCATATCAAATCAATAGATCTAACAATTGCATCTATGTAACCATTTAAATCTGATCGAAACAGGCTTGATTATTGCATCTATGTAACCATTCAAAACTGATCAAAATAGAAGACATACCTATGAAACCGTAACTAGCGCGTCTCGCACCTCTGCTAGCGTATTCTCTTCGTGTGTGCACGCGTTGAATGTTGCCTAAAAAATACTCTATATATAAGCCTAAGAATGAAGAGGGACAAGTGATTTCAATTACTGAATAATTATATTGGTCTCTGCTCTAGAGCTCTCCAGCAATCTTTAAAGCAACATGTGCTTGCCAGGATGGTTGTTATGTGTACTATCTCTTATAAGAACGCGGAGAGGTCCCATTCAGTGTTGAGCCCATGCGGGGCCAAGGTATTAAAGCAATGAATGTAATACGCCTCTTTTTGTAGCAGAAATCGATCTACATCAGTGATATAATATCTATTTTGCCTAAACGCTTCCAACACAACTACCTTGATGTCCTTAAGTGAGTGTTTTTCTTGAAGGAAATGGTTAACAAGCGGAGCATTGGCAATCTTGTTCCTTATGCGAGAGAGATGCTCGCCCAGGCGTACCTTAAGCGGTCGCCTGGACTGTCCCACATATGCCAGCTGACATTTGCAAATTAGCATATATATGATTTCTTTGGAATTGCAATTTGAAAAACTTCTCAGATCGAGAGAGAAGTTGCTACTGGGCCCACTTACTTTGTTGGTGGTCCACATGTGGCCACAATATTTACAATGGCCACAGGAGTGATGACCACGAGTTATAGGTTGATGTGCCTCGTCGGTGCTAGTAATGTCAGTTCGTGAAACAAAGTTCGCTATGGTCTTAGTTCTTCTGAATCCAATAGTGGGTCTGTGTTGGCAGCCTGGCACGGAGTCCAGTATATGCCAGTGTTTTAGAATAATTTGTTTGATCCGTTGGGCCATGGGTGTGTAGTCTACGGACCAAAATAACCCTGGTCGTATGCAATGTCTATCAGTATTATAATTGAGTAAGGAGTTCCTATTCCGCAAATCTGTCCTGTGTCTGGCAGCCTTAATCACGTCATTTGGATATCCCCTCCGATGTAGGATAGTTGAAATTTTGGCAGCTGCTGCTGCATAATCATGGGTTCGGGATGAATTTCTTTTGGCCCTAACCAGTAGGCTATATGGAATATTGGCCTTAAGATGGTGCGGGTGGAAAGAGGTGTATTGCAAGTAAGCAAACCGGTCGGTTGGTTTATGGTAAAGCTTAGTCTTTAAATGATTATTATCAATGAAAATAGTTAAATCTAAAAACGGAATGGAGAAAGCATCTGTAGTATGTGTGAATTTGAGTTGTTGATGTTGCGTATTAATCCAGGTACAAAAATCATCAATGACTGTATGATCCTTAATGATGAAAAACAGATCATCTATGTACCTCTTATAGCATAGAATGTTGGAAAAAAATGGATTAACACGTGGGTCCAAAATGAAGGTCCTGTCGAAATGACACATGAAAATATTGGCCACTGAGGGCGCAAAATTCGAACCCATGGACACTCCTTGAGTTTGTAAAAAGAAAGAATGTTCGAATCTGAAAAAGTTGTTCTCGAAACATATATCCAGGAGGTCCAACAGGAACGTGGATGATGGATGCTTATCAACACGACTGTCTAGGTGATGAGAAATAAGTGTGCGGGCTTCCTCTAGAGGAATGTTTGTGTAAAGAGACGAGACGTCTAGTGTGAGGAGTACCGCATCTTGTGGAACTGGAAAATTTTCCACCATCTGAATAAAATGCGTGGAATCCTGGACATATGAAGGGGAGCGAGTGGCAAAAGTTCTTATATGGTGATCTATAAATTTGGCCACTGGTTCTAACAGGGAGTTGTTAGCGGATAATATTGGTCTGCAAGGAATGACGTGGTCATCCCCAGACAGCTTGTGTATCTTTGGTAAGAGGTAAAAAATAGGGACTCTAGGAAATCTATTGAGCAGGAAGCGGAAAGTTTTATCATTAATATCTTCCATAGCTAGACCTTCCTGCAAGACTACTCTGATTATATTAGTGACATGTGCAGTAGGGTTATGTTCGAGCCTGCGATAACAGTTTATGTTGGATAACTGGAAATGAGCCGCAGCCAAATAATCTTTCTTATTGATTTGATATGCATTTGTGGCGCGTTGTTTGACCATTAGTTACGTATTATACACCATATGTATTCATATTGTTGTAGACACTTGAGGAAGATTCGAAATGTCCATATACCGGAAGGGCATCGTGCTTTTTTCCACGTAATCTGTCTGCCACCGCCTGATGCTCATCACCTGGGAACCCTTGTACGGAGCAGGATTGTACCCCCCACCCCCCCTCGTCAGCCTTACAGCTGAGTAGATCATCTTCGACTACGGACTCTGAGAGACTTTGCGGTTTCTACGCTTTTTATCGAACTTGCTATTATAGCGCTGTACAACTACGCTTCCTTTTGTCTACCAGCACCATGGGGAGAAGGGTTCACTTTCCAGGGTCCCGGGTTGTCTTGTATGTTTGAGGTTAAGGACTGAGTTGATTTGTGTTAGTAATGTATTAGCATGATTCACATGCAGAATGAATTAATACTATACAGATACATTGTTATGGTGGGGTATTTTTGCGTGTAGCTTACACACCTTACCTCTTGCCTGACATACCTCAGCATAGGACGTACATGTGAATTTTTCCTTGAATTAAAACACTTGCATTTTATCTTTTACATTATTGGGAGTGTCATATTTTCTTCGCTTGTTCCAACACCCCAGCCGTCCCACCTACTCGCCAATCAGTGGCCTGGACAACCCACAGATAACGTCCATTTTTAAAGCAGTTTTAGACTTTATGTGATGCATCACGTGTACATGAAAACCGTGACTTTGTCTGAATCAGACTTTATCCAAGGTACTACTGTAATTCTTTTCCATGAACTTGGCTATAAAGACTATCATTGCACCTCAGATAGAGAAAGACTTTGGCCATAAAAGCTGACAAAGTGATCTTCCTGACCAGTTGTGAATATGTTTTCTTACTGTGCTACCATATGCGTGCCTATTCTTTTGCATTACTCTAAAGCAGGAGTTCTCAACCTTTTAAAGCTGGTGGCTGGGTTATGCTCCCTCAGACAGTTTCACGGGCTGGACAGCCATTTTGTCCTTCCTCCACAACATGGCACTTCCTAGTGTGGTGGAGGTGGTGGGGGCCACATGAAATTCAGCCTGCGGGCCACAGGTTAAGAATCCCTGCTCTAAAGGTACATTTTATTGTCAAAGATACACCTGTGTGTAAAAACAAGGTCATAAGGTTTTGTGGCCAAATGCTTTGTAGTCTTGATTAGAATACTGTGTTTGTGGTCTGTTTCTTTTGGCTTGTAGTCCATTCATGCATGAGATGTTGGTAGAAACAGTTTTTACATCAGTGACAGCTAGGTTGGTGTCACCTGGGAGGATGTGAATAGACTGTAGTTTTCTAGAGATGTCATTTATGTTTGCTGCATAACAAGGAGCATTACTCACATATACTGTAGCTTCAGCAGAGTCTGTATATATCCATGATGGCCAACCTTAGTACTCCAGGTGTTCTTGGACTTCAATTATCAGAAGCCCAAGTCAACACTGCTGCTGATCAGGGCTTCTGGGAATTGAAGTTCAAGAACACCTGGAGTGCCAAGGTTCACCATCACTGGTATATATAAACAACTAAGTCTTCTAAGCTCAGAAGCTGTCAAAACATGATCAAATTGCACCCTGAGGCTACTACAAAACCCAAAGGGATCTATTTAATTTTTTTTAAAAATGAAGAAAAGTATGTAAGAGGTGAATGTGAATGTCATCCTCCAAGGCTCAAGGATGGCCTGTGTGGCCAGTGAACTTCTGAAAGTTGTTTCTCCTATAAGTACTAGTTTCTTTGTAAGGAAGAATCTGTTATTGTGTTACAATCATAATGTAACTTATTTTCTTTATATAATTTTAGTTAAGTATCTTAGTCATGCCTTCATAATCACAAAAAAGGAACTAATAGCAAAAAATGTAACTAGTTATATCTAAGCTCCCATGTTCTTAATATTATTCCTTGTTTCCATCACAGAGTTTCTGAGACAGATATATTAGATCAGGAGTTCTCAACCTTTTTAAGCCACGGGCCAGGGCACGCTCCCTCAGACAGCTTCAGGGGCTGGATGGCCATTTTGCCCTTACTCCACCACATGGCACTTCCAGGTGTGGCATAGGTGGTGGGGAGCCACATGAAATGGGGCCACATGCTGCATCTGGCCCACAGGCCGCAGGTTGAGAATTCCCGTATTAGATGGACAAGTGACCCCAGAAAGCAGGATTTTTCCAAATTCAAATGTAATTAACAGTTCCTTAATTACTATTGGGATCAAGAAAACAGAAGAAAGGAACGATTTCATGCTAGAAATAAGCATTTCAATTGCTAGAGTTGGTTTTGTAGTGGTGTTGTCCACTGCAGAAGGTTTTCTGCCAGATAAAACTATAAGCTGGTGGTTTTAATTAAGATCTCTCATCTGATGTTTAAGAGCTCGACTCCATTATGGATTAACAGGGGGAAAATGCTGAGAATAAGGAAGTCTCCAGTGGCTTGCTTAAGACTTCGAAGGTATTCAAACAAAAATGCTAATTTCTTTTTTCTTTTTCTTTTTTTGTTCTCTTTGTGAAAAGAGCCTCCGTAAATGCCTAATGGTCTGGGCCGAGGAGGTGTTCGTGACTGGGATAACCTCCAACCACTTGTAGAAGGCGTCCACTACGAGAAGGAAAAGGGTGCCTCTGAACGGGCCCACGAAATCAACATGCACCCGGGACCACGGCCCCTTAGCCGCGTCCCATTCCCTGTGGGGAAGGCGGGCCTCCTCTGGTCTGGAGCATTGGCAACTTTCACAAGTGCCGACCATGTGCTCGATGTCGGCGTCCAGCTGGGGCCACCAGAAGTAACTCTGGGCCAGCGCCTTGGATCGCACGATGCCGGGGTGGCTGACGTGCAGCAGTTTGAGCACCCGCGGCCGAAGGGAAGTGGGAATCACTACCCGCTGCCCCCACAAGAGGCACCCCCTCTCTAGGGACAGGTCTAGCTTTTTTCTGAAAAATGGAGCGAACTCCTTCGCTGGGGAGGACGCCGGCCACCCTTTCTGCACCCAGGAGTTAACTGCCGCTAACGTCTTGTCCTTCTCTGTCGCTTTGGCGATGTCGGCGGGCACTACGGGGGGCGAATCCAGCACCTCTATCATGAGAACCTGATGGTCCCGCTCCCCCTTGCTCACCTGGCTGGGCGTGAGGGGAAGGGGAGACCTAGATAGAGCGTCCGCATGGCTGATCTCTTTCCCGGGCCGGTAGACCAACGCGTGCTGATACGCGTTGAGAAAAATGGCCCACCTGAGCATCCTCGGGGACAGGATCTGTTGGGTGGGCTTATCTGCGGTAAAGATGCCTAGCAGGGGCTTGTGGTCCGTTACAATGGTGAAGGGGCGGCCGTACAGAAAATCGTGAAATTTTTTCGTCCCCGCGACTATTGCTAGTGCCTCCCTGTCTGTCTGTGCGTAATTTCTCTCCGCTTGGGACAGGGACCTGGAGTAAAATGCTATCGGGGCCTCCCTTCCGTTTTCCAACACGTGGCACAGCACCGCCCCCACCCCCACTGGAGATGCATCACAGGTCAGAACTACTGGGCGTTTGGGGTTGAAGTGGGTCAGTATGGCGTCGGACGCCAGGAGGCTTTTTAGCTTGCAAAATGCCCTTTCTTGGTCATCGCCCCACTTCCATGCCTGGTCTTTCTTTAGCAGTTTGTGTAGCGGTTCAGCCACCGCTACCTTCCGGGGGAGGAAGGAGTGGTAAAAGTTGAGCAGCCCTAGGAACGACTGCAGTTCGGGCTTGGAGGTGGGGCGGGGGGCTTTCTTAATGGCTGCCACCTTGGACTTGGATGGTTTTATTCCCTCAGGAGTCACACAAAACCCTAGGAACTCAACCTCGGTGGCGAAGAAGACGCATTTGTCCTTTCGCAGTCTCAGCCCCGCTTTTTCGAATATTGTCAGGACCTTCCCCAACCTCTTGGCCAATTCAACCCGACTCCCCCCCCGTTATTAACACATCATCAAAATAAGGCAACACCCCCTCCAGTCCTTTCAGGAGGCGTTCCACGAGTGACTGGAAAATTCCAGGCGCCGAATTCACGCCGAACTGGAGGCGCGTCACCTGGAAAGCCCCCTTATGGGTGACTATGGTCCGCGCAGCAGCTGTGGCAGGGGACACCGTAAGCTGCTGGTAGGCCTGTGCTAAGTCGAGCTTAGCGAAACACTTTCCCCCGTGTAACCTGGCCAGCAGATGGCTGACTACCGGCACCGGATATGCATTCGGGCGGATCGCCTTGTTGATGGTGCACTTGTAGTCGGCGCATATGCGGACCTCCCCATTGGCCTTTAGTGCGGTTACAATTGGAGTTTCCCACTCCGCGGAATCAACAGGCACAAGGATTCCCTGGCCCACCAATTTGTCCAGTTCCGCCTCTATCTTGTCCTTAAGTGCGAATGGCACCCGGCGTGGTTTAAGACGAATTGGGCGGACCTCCGGGTCCAGGTCGAATGTCACTGGGGGCCCCTTGAATTTCCCCAGTCCTTTTTTGAAAACTTCGGGGTGCGCCTCGCACACCTCCAGAATTGGATCAGTCCCAACGGCGTGCATCCCAACGGCGTGCACCCCCCCAATAAACAAACCCAGGGGCTGGAACCATTGAGTCCCGAGGAGGCTGCAATCTCCCCCTTTGAGCACGACTAGGGGCAGGGACGCGGCGTGCTTCTTGAATTTAACCTGAAATTCTCCAACCCCCAACATTGGAATGCTGTTCCCTTGCACGTCCCGTAGTGTGGACCTCAATGCTTTGAGCTTGGGTCGCTTGTGGGGGGCAATTCCCAAAAACTCCCTCTGGGAAATGATTGAATATGAGGACCCCGAGTCAATTTCCATCCTAATGGGAACCCCTTGGACTAGTACCTCAACAAAATAGCGGGGGTGTCCTGCAGACACGCTGAACACTGGGGCGTCGTCCTCGCTGCCATCGGAGATGCGGCCCACGCCGTCCTGCTTCCGCGTGGCCTGGGCACCGTCCTTGGGTCTTGTTGAGCGGTCTTGTCCCGCGGCACGGTCTGCGGAGCTCCTTCGGGTCTCGCGCTTCTTCCTGCACACCTTGGTGATGTGCCCGCGGCGGCCGCAGTTGTGGCACTCGGCCTTCCGGAACGGGCACTTTACGCGGTCGTGGGCCGCTCCACAGCCGTCGCATCGCCGGCTCTCCTTCCGGACCCTCCGGACGTCCTCGTCGTCGCTGCTCTCTGTGGACGACCTCGAAGTTCACCGGGCCGCCTGTACCGGAGCCTCTGCCTTGCTCGACTTCGGCCGCCAGTCCTGGAGTTCTTGGACCCCGGCCTTCATAGCTTCTGTGGCCTGGGCCGCTCTCACGACCTCCTGCAACGTGGGAGGCGGCTCTTGGTTCATTAATGTGCGCTGGGTCTCAGCGTCATTCAGGCCGCACAGCACACAGTCCCGGAGGGTGATTTCGGCATTCTCCCATTTGCACGGGCCGCCCGCCAGCCGCAGGGCCGCCACGAATGCGGCGCCCGTCTCCCCGGGCACTTGGACTCGCCTCCAGAACGCAGTCCGAGTGGGAAACATCGCCGTGGCGGGCCGGACGTGCTCACGCAGCATCTGCATGAGTTCCTTGGCCTTGAATTCGCTCACCCTCCTTGGTGCAATCAGGTCCACCAAGGTCCTTTTGGTTTCTTGACCGAGCATCCTGGTGAAGATGGCCCTTTTCTTTGCCTCTTCCGTGACTTCGGACTCGATCAGTGCTGCCTGGAAGTCCATCTCGAAGATCTCCCAGTCTCCCGGTTTCCTGATTTCGAAACCGGCGCATGTCTTGGTCCCGTGGGCTGCCATATCCCACCTTCGTCGCCAATTTAGTGTAAGGGACCAAAGACAATGAAACAGCCGAAGGGTTGGCTTAACACAGGTTTATTGCATGATGATCCGGAGGAACATGTGGTAATGGCGGATGAGTAGCTCAATATATACAGCTGGCTATACATTTGAATGTGGCTCGTCGACAGACTATTGGTTGCTGCCTGCGTGACATCGTGGGAGGTCACGCCCTTCTTGACCAGGTGAAGAGGTGGCGGGGAATCTTCCCGCGCTGCTGAACCAGGTGAATCTGAGCCATGAGAGCTGGACGCTCGCTATTGCCATCTAGTGGTCACTAGCTCGCGTCCCCTTATCAGGTTTACATTGATACAGCTGATGGTTATAATGTTGCACACAGAAAGGTTACATTGTTAACACATGGCAAAGGTACATTGTTAAAGGCACAGCTTTACAGAACACAACACTTTGCCAGCAGGTTTTTGAAAAATACCTTTTGCCTGCTTGATATACAAGCTGTTCATACATCGCTGCTGGTCTCAAACACATGCCAAACATGGGAGAAAGGAAGACCCTTATTTATGTATGTGGATTTTCCTGCCTTCTTTTGCATTTCTGCAAACCTGTTCCCTGGTAGAATATGCAGCAGCACCACTCACTGTCTAAATGATCAAACTGTTTTAGAATATGGCAGGATACAGCTTGTTCCAGCTCTTTCTTAACATCATACCTCTCAAAAGAGATGGCTATGAAAGAGTTCTTTATCAGCTGTTTATTGTTAATTATTTTTATGTCGCTATGGTTTTCAATTCCCTAGGAAAACAGGGTTTTCAAAAGACTATCCACCATATAAATGGCTATTTTCTTCTTATATTTATAAAGCTGGTGGGAAGAATGGCATCAGCAGCAGCATCACCACCATCATCATCACCATCACCATCCTCATCATCAAAGGCACTTTCTTGGGTGACCAGCAAGTCACTAGAGTGTCACTAGAGTCTTTTCTGGCTGTCCTCCCACACTCACTTACCAGGCTTAACAGACAGAAGGGCTGACTTGTATGTCACGTATGGGTAGAAACATGGTTTAACATCTCTTCCTCTTCCTCTGCTGGCTGCCTTGCAAAATGCCCATTACAAAACAAATGAGCTTCAGCCTGAAGTGCATATGTTTCTCCTGGAGAACGCTGGGAGAACCTAGAGGTTAAGTGTTGTGTTCAAGATGATCTGCTCATTCAGAATGATCTTCATAATGCAAATAGGACAGCACGTGTGTCTGTTAATTATGTATTCTAGAGAACCTAATGGTAGGGTTGCCATATGTCCCAGAAAACCGGGATTATCCTGGATTCAGGATCAGAATAGTTGTCCTGTCTGGTTTAATAAAAATAATCTTAAAGTTCTGGATTTTAAAAACTTACTGATTGTGTATTATAACACCCAGAGCTGTACTGCAAGGCACCGCAAGGCACCACACACATGGAGGGAGAGAGGGCGGGAAGCGTCTCCCTCTTAGTCCCTCCCTGTCTTGAGCTCTTGCTCGCTTTGCAGATTGGGAGGGGAAAGCAGCATCCAAGGAGAAAGGGAAAGAAACATGCCGGCCACCAAGCTGGAGGGAACCACCTACACTGTCTTGCCTACACTTTGCTTCCCATGAATGTGTGCATGTAGGAGAGTGTGTGTGTCGACAAGGCTTGATCCCGGGGATTTGACCGAGCTTGGCTCTTGCCAATTGTGCAGCAGTGGCTGGGATTATTAGGGAAATGGCTATTGTAGATAACCCTCCCATTTTTATTTACTTATTTTATTTATTCCACTTGTATCCCACCCATTGGGGACGTCTTCCCCACTCTGGGCGGCTAACAAACAACACATTTTTTTAAAACTAATTAAATTCATTTGTGAAAGGTCTGAACTCTTCCACTCTCCAAGATTGGTGGAAACCAAGCAAGCACACTTTACGTGATTATTGATATCTCATTGATATGGTACTATCTAATACAGCAATAATAAAATGAGCCAAGATTTTATAATTAGGCAGCTTCTGTAGACACCTTTGTTCAGCTGTAGTAAAAGGTAAACAATTTCTTTCCTATTCACCGAATTAGAATAAGTTTAGGGATGATTCCCAATAATAGGAATATACTTGCTGATTTACACTTCGGTAAAGAATATAATGGCAGCAAATTGTTGCTCATTTAACAGGAACTTGAGTGCATTCCCAAGTGCATGTCAAATTGCATAATCAAACATGTGTCCAAAAACCACAACCAGCACCTTGTTATTTAGTGACAACTTATATGATCTCCTAAATATAAGAGTAAATCAACAGTAGGAATCTCTGTCTAATGAATGTCTGATGAAGTGATCCATGAAAGCTAACATTAAAATATAACAGTTAGTCTTAAAAGTGGTACAGCGTTTTTGTTTTGTTTTGATATGCTTGAAACACAGACTAGCATGGCTACTGTTCCAAAAAATTCAAGTAGGAATCTTGCTAATGATACAAGGAAAATCAAAGAAATAATCAAAATCAGCACAACTAAGAAATGTATCTTCTTGATATTGTATCACTTTCCATGATCTGCTGAGAAATGATATTGCAAGCACTATGGTTTTTATACTCATGGCATGAATGAAAAATATCAAGACAATATTCAGGAAGGTTTACCAAGCATTCACATGAAAAAGCCATACATTCTGAAATGTGAATGAGATGGAACATTGGCACACACCTACATAACTATAGAAATCCAGACTCTATAACTACTTTGAGGTGTTTGATTCAGGGATTAGAATGGATCAAGCTTTACCTCCAAGCCTCAAATGATAAATCATTTCAGATGGCATTAATCTTAGTGGAGAAATCCACTCATACCCAGAAATCCTTAACTGACAAAACTTGGGTGTAGCCTCATCAAGAAACTGCATAAAAACATATTTTAATTTTTTTAAAATGTATGAGAGAAAGAAGGTATTCAGGACTGAAAAACAGAGGCCAAACATACTTAGAGACAATACAAATAATATTCAATAATTCAATGCAAAATATATTGTGAGATGCAACTGGATTATAAAAAATATGAGTCATAGAATAGGCATGCAAACAGTACAGAATAGTCACTCTATAATAACTCTTCAGCCCCTGTTCCTCATGGCAGTAATTAGATTTTGTATTTGAATAAACATACAGTAGGCCTCCCTTGTCCTGAAAAGGTAGCCATGTTAGTCTGTGTTTCAAGCATATCAGAGAATAACAAAACAAAAACACAAAAATGTGGCACTTTAAAGACTAACTGTTCTACAGTATTTTAATGTTAGCTTTTGTGGATCAAATCCACTTCATTAGACATATAAAGTAGCCTCTAGTGACCAGTTACAGTAATGTGTATTTCCAGGATTTTTCAATGAATAGTTTCAGGCTGTGCTGAGCTGAAACTGTGGACACTGAACTGGTGGATATGGGGCCTTGCTGTATTATGATAGATCATTATGGATGGTCATCTTAATGTATAATCAAAATCCTCTGCTGTAAAAGACATGATGATAATGTTCTATGCTTGAACTGTTTGGCAGCAGTTCTATAACATAGAGCTCAGAATTACACTGTTGCTGCAAACTACAACTGCTGTTAAATGCATCTCTGGATGAGCCATTTTAAAACAACTTGTTGCACCTTCATTTGTTTTTGCCTTCTGTACCCCACAGTGATGTGAATGGCATTCCACAGTTTCTGACAACTTCACCCTTGATTAATCCTTTCCTTTTGTTTCTTATTTTTCTCCAAGTTTCTTCTGCTTCATCCTCTGCTTCTACATTTCTCTGCACCCAATCTCCAGGGTCTAACTCTAACTAGACAATATGTTTAATATATCTATTTAGAAGTTGTGTTTCCATCAGTTTGTGGTAGCAATTGCTCCCCTCCACTTCTGTATCTGGCAAATTAGCTTGCTTTGCTATGTGATTGGCCATTAAGAGGTAAATGTGGGTGTGATTTGCTTAGGAAGACAGCTCTGAAGAAGTCTTGTCACTGAATACTAAACATTCTGATAGCACAAAATACACATTCAAACCCCTTCCTTCCATTCATTCATTCCTTCCATTCCTTCCTTCCTTACTTACTTACTTACTGCCCATCTGGGTGTTATCCCACTCTGGGCGTTGAACAAACAGAAAATAAATGACAATACCCATACAAATCAAAACCTACCACCAACAAATACATCTTGACTAAACTAAACTAAACTATTTACATTATGTTTTTGCAGGCTCCATTCTGGCAGCTAGCTGTCTAATGTAATTCAATCCCCTTTTCTCCAGTTTGCTTTTTCCTCAGCCACAGATTCTGTGTCCCTTTTGTCAAGTGCAAGAGGACTCTTTTATGGAACCATCCACACTATCACACACCAGAAAAGATAAGTGACAAAGCAAAAGACATAAATTCCATAATCTAGCTTTCTAAATCACATCAGGAAATTTAAGAAAATTCACATCATAACCTCTCAGTATCAATTATGGAGGAGTTCCAAGCATTGGAAAATAAAATTCTAGACAGAATGCAGGGTTATATATAAATATTGAACATCAAGGATTTACTAAACAAATATTAAATATAATAAAAAAGCTCTTCAAATCCAATGAATAGCCAAGAAATTCTTAAACACTGTGTTTGACACTCCATGTAGAAAATGGTTTGCAACATTGGATCTGCTGTTAAACAACTATTAAGAGGAAAGGGAGAGAAATAAATTATGAAAGAATAGTCTATATTGGGCAAGCCCTCAGATTAAATTTAGAGGAAGACATCTCACAGTAGAATGTATAAACAAATAGCATACTGTATCAATAAAAACTTCATTTCCTCCAATTATCTCAAAGTAGCCTGTACTGCTTTTCTCTTTCTCACTTTATCCTGCTAGCAACTCTTATGTAGCAGAGATAGTAAATAGCCCTGCATTAGCATGAGAACTTCATCACCAACGCAGAAATTAAACCCATGTTTTCCCAGTCCTTGTTCATTACTTTAACTTGGATACCTTGGAGTCGTTATTCAGTGAGGAGTCCTTGTATGAGTAGACATCTCTGCAATGACATTCCACACAATTTCTGTCCATAGCAACCTGTCCCTGGCAGTTCTTCTCCATGTTGGTCCAACGTTTTTCTTGAGAAAATCTTTTCATCTGCAAGGTGGTCTTCACCTGGATCTTTTGTGATCTCTCAGATCGTTGTTGTTGTTCAGTCGCACAGTCGATTCCGACCCTTTGCGACCCCATGGACCATTTTCCTCCAGGCACCTCTGTCATCCACCATCCTCCTCAGCCCACCAAGCTCTGTGCCCACTGTGTCTTCAATACCATCTATCCATCTCATCTTTGGACGTCCTCTTCTTCTCTTTCCCTCTACCTTTCCCAGCATCAGAGCCTTCTCAAGTGAGTCCTCCCTTCTCATTTGATGTCCAAAGTACTTCAGCTTCATCTTCATTATTTGTCCCTCCAATGAACAGTCAGGTTTGATTTCCTCCAGTATTGACCTGTTTGTTCTCTTTGCTGTCCAAGGGACTCTCAGGACTCTCCTCTAACACCACATCTCAAAGGCATCTATTCTTCTGCGCTCAGCTTTCCTAATGGTCCAGCTCTCACACCCATACATTACCACTGGGAATACCATTGCTTTGACTATGCGAATTTTTGTTTTCAAGGTGATGTCTCTGCTTTTCACTATATTCCCCAGGTTTCTCATAGCTTGTCTCCCCATAATCAGTCGTCTTTTTTTTTTCATGGCTACAGTCGTCATCTGCAGTGATCTTAGATCCCAGGAAAGTAAAATCTGTCACTGCTTCTACTTCTTCCCCATCTATTTTCCAGGAACTGACCAGACTTGTTGCCATTATCTTGGTTTTCTTAATATTAAGTCTCAAGCCAGCTTTTGCACTTTCCTCCTTCAATCCAATCAAGAGGTTCTTTAGGTCTTCCTCACTTTCTGCCATTGCAATTTTGATCCCATACTGTGATTCCTCCATCCCTGCATTGTGTATTATGTGCTCTGTGTATAGATTGAACAAGCAGGGTGATAAAATGCAACCTTGTCTCTGTGGGAGGCTACCTGGACTGGAATTGTTCAATATGCTTGTATTCTCCATTACTTGCAAGCGAGACCCCACCCCCAAGACTGACGCAGCCGGATATAGATTACTGCACATGTGCAGACAGAGGTAAAAGTGCCTACTCGCGCTTCCATATAAGGTTGTGCTTGCTATGCTCTGATAGGCTGATGAGGCGCCTGATGTATGAGCACCTGATAGGCTGATGAGATGTATGACGTATGTAACCTTGTATTGAATAAAAGTACTGTGCTGGGTGCGGCCAGTAGACATTTTCTTTTCTTTGTTTGAGTGCACCAGATATTTCAGACTGCAGTCTCTCTTTGTTCCCTGATCGTGCCATTTTGTGCCGGAGCTGGACTCCAACAAGTGGTGCCCCTCGTGAGGCTCTTCGCATTTTATCGTCTTCAGCGCTGCTCACCCACAACTGGGCAGGTCTTCAGGGCACCCTTCACATCCTTTTGGACCCCAGGTGAGTTGATCGACATGGGAAATTCCCTCACTTCCCTGCAACAGAAATACTGTAAGGATTTAGTGTATCTCTTGAATAAGAATGGCCATAAAACCGCTCCTAAAGAAGTTGAAGAATTAGTTCGTGCCATAGATGACGTCTGCCCCTGGGTTCCAGAGGGGGGCACACTCGATTTAAAAACATGGGACAAGATCGGAACTTGCTTCCAGGGTCACCCCAGGGTTTCCATTCCAGTGCAACATACCTGGTGTAAAGTCAGGGTATGTCTTCAGGGACTTACCCCGAAGAACATCCTTTTGGCCCAAAGCCCAACCACCTCAATGCCACACATATTGCCACCCACCACGGGAGATCCTCTATCCCCAACGGCACCCCCACCGCCATATGGGTGACAACTGCCTCTGAAACCCCCTGATGAAGGTGGAACGTTATATCCCACTTTACCATTATCAGGCACTGTTAATACTACAAAAACCAATTCTCTGCTGCTTTAACTGTGGCTGTACTGGACTTGGAGCCCACCATTGCATTTCCAGTCATCCAAGGTGCCCCGGCAGTTGGAAATGCTCCAGCACTCCCTGACAGATATGAGACCCTTCATTACAAATATTTAAAGGAGCTAAAAGGTAGCATCCGGGACTATGGTGTTAATGCACCTTTCACAAAAGCCCTGTTAGAAGCCATCTCTACACAAAAACTGGTGCCGGCTGATTGGAAACAAATGATCAGGGCACTCCTGCCTCCGGCTGAAGCCATGCTTTGCATGCAGAAATGGAGGGATCTGGCTTTGGAGCTACATAACACATGTCCTGCTCTCACCATAGACATGGTATGCAGAGAAGGAAATTTTTCCACCCCCACACAGCAATTGGCCCTCACTGATGCCCAGTTGGGAGAGATTGCACAGATAACCTTACATGCTTGGAGTAAGATTCTTTCTCAGGGTGTCAGCTCTGTTGCTATTCTCGGTTTGGTCACAAGGAGTCACTGTTGGATTACTTATGGACTCAGTTGAATTGCATTTCAAGACAGAGGAATGTCTTCCTAGACCTTTGGTCACTTATCGGCAACAACCAGATCCTGAGTGGAAGGGTCCTGTCCCACTTATCACTTGGGGAAGAGGATACGCAGCTGTGTCTACCACTTCTGGACCTGTGTGTGCCTGCCCGAGCGATCCGTCCATGGAGAGAAAAGAAGGATACTCGGCTCGACGACTGTGGCTCAACAGTACAGTAGCATTGCTGATGTTTGGCCTTTTCTTCCTTACTGTGTTTCCCGCCATGAGGGCAATGACACATGGTGGGAACCCTAACTTTTGGCTTTGCCATGCTAATTATATGTTTGATGTTCATGGAAAGGATGCCACACTATACTATAAGCATCCCTTGGCAGTGTCTCAGATGGCCTTTATCCTGGCATTGTTCAACATGCCTGAATTGGTCATTGGACACCTGCAACATATTGACAGGTCTCCTGTCTTTTCTAACCCCCCGGACCAATTTAACAACACCTGCTGGAGAAGCATGACATTCAAGAAGTATACCAAAAGGCTTTGCTTCTGTTGCCATAATTCTGGGGTTTGGAATAAAAAATGGAAGTACTGGCATCGAGCAAAGTGGGTTTTGCAGAATGTGGGCAATTATACTGGTGTGATGATTATTTCTGGTTATGAGGTAATTATAACAGTTCATATAAACTTAATTATACCTTGTTTAACACTTCTTTTGAAGATATATATGATGAGTTTCCTATGTTTACACCTGATTATTCTGCTATAACTGGTGGCTCAATCTGCAGCGGATGGCAAATTAAGGATCCAAACATGTGGTTCTTTTTTAATGGGGTTGCCACGAATTTTCACCCAGGAGGCTATCAATGTGCCCCATTAGGTTACTTTACCTTACCTGTACAGGTGCAAACACCACCGAAGGGTAAAGTGTGATGCCGGCGGGCTGTGGCTGGCCCTATGGGTCCTGGTTGCAATGATGAAGTAATAATCAATGTTCAGCTTTCTGATGGTAGCTCCTGGGACAGAGCTATAGTAGGTGCTATCACTGGAGCAGTCACCCTGGGTTCTTACCCAGGTGTTATCTCCCAGGAAAATAGGAGGTGCATTTTGGGACTTACCTGTAGGATGGATAAATCAATCAATGCCACAGAGAGGATTATACGGGACCTTCAAATGGAAATCACTGAACTCCATCAAGATCAAATGCAGGACAGGTTGGCTATAGATTACCTACTAGCGAAATCTGGAGGATTTTGTAAACTGGTAGGGAACCAGGGGTGTCAGGTGAAATTCCATGATCTAAACAGTACAATTGAGAAAGAACTCCAGGATCTGCAGGAGACCATTACTAATAATGTGCATAATGATGTAACTCTTTTTGATTGGATGACTTCTTGGCTGCTGGATTTGTCCTTCTTCAGGCAGCTTTTCTTTTACGGGGTCATTGCTATTATATGCTGTTGTATTCAGTGTATTCCTAATCTTATTTCTGTTTGCAATACCTGTCTACTAAATAGAAATGAAGCCTCTGGTTTTACGAAAAGGCAATTATACTCTGTAAAATATCATCCTCTTGATCAGCGCACCAGGAGCAATGAGGGGTACAACGCCCAGGATGATAGTGATGGTGACTATGAGGGGGTAGTTATGAATTATGCTGATATGCAGGTATATAATTGGCGGACCCTCACTCAAAAATTAAAATAAAGAAGGAGGACATGTGGGAGGCTACCTGGACTGGAATTGTTCAATATGCTTGTATTCTCCATTACTTGCAAGCGAGACCCCACCCCCAAGACTGACGCAGATTAGTGCACATGTGCAGACAGAGGTAAAAGTGCCTACTCATGCTTCCATATAAGGTTGTGCTTGCTATGCTCTGATAGGCTGATGAGGTGCCTGATGTATGAGCACCTGATAGGCTGATGAGATGTATGATGTATGTAACCTTGTATTCAATAAAAGTACTGTGCTGGGTGCGGCCAGTAGACATTTTCTTTTCTTTGTTTGAGTGCACCAGATATTTCAGACTGCAGTCTCCCTTTGTTCCCTGATTGCGCCATTTTGTGATGGAGCTGGACTCTGACAGTCTCACTGCTTTTCCTATTCCAAACCACTGTCATTCCGTGTTCTGTCCTAACTGTTGCCTCTTGGTTCGTGTACAGATTTCTCATGAGGCATATGATGTGCTCTGGTATTCCCATCTCTTTAATTACTTGCCACATCTTGTTGTGTTCCACACAGTCAAATGCCTTAGTGTAGTCAATAAAACAAAAGTACACTTGTTTCTGGTATTCCTTTGTTTTCTCCATGATCCAACGTATGTTGGCAATGTGGTCTCTAGTCCCCCTGCCTCTTCTGAAACCGGCCTGCACCTCTGGTAGTTCTCTCTACACATGTTGCTGAACTCTATCCTGTATTATCTTGAGCATCACCTTGCTGGCGTGTGGGATGAGTGCAATTGTTCGGTAATTTGAACATTCTTTGGCATTGCCCTTTTTGGGGATTGGGACGTATACTGATCTTTTCCAATCCTGTGGCCACTGTTTTGTTTTCCAAATCTGCTGGCATATTGAATGCAGTAATTTGACACCATCATCTTTTAGAGCTTTGAGAAATTCCACTGGGATACCATCATCTCCACTAGCTTTGTTGTTTGCAGTGCTCTTTAGGGCCTTTATGACTTCGCTCTCCAGGATGTCTGGCTCAAGTTCAACTTTTTCATCATTGTGATTATCAGGAGTGTTGAAGTCCTTTTTGCAGAGTTCCTCTGTATACTCTTTCCATCTTTTCTTAATCTCTTCTGCATCAGCTAGCTCTTTTCCACCTTTGTCCCTTATCATGGTCATTTTTGCTTTAAATGTTCCCTTGATTTCCCCGATTTTTTTGAAAAGATCTCTAGTTCTGCCTCTTTTGTTGTTTTCCTCCATTTCTTTGCACTGTTCTTTTAGGTAGCTTTCCTTATCTCTCCTTGGTTTTTTTTTTTTAAATTCTGTGTTCAAATCATTGTATTTTTTCCTTTCTCTTTTGACTTTTGCATTCCTTCTTTCCTCTGCTATTTTAAGAGCCTCATCAGACAACCACTTTGCTTTTTTACGCTTCTTTTCTTTTGGTATGGTTTTCTTTGCTGCTTCCTGCATGATGTCCCTCATCTCTGTCCATAATTCATCTGGCACTCTGTCTATCGAGTCTAGGCCATTATATCTGTTCATCACCTCCACCGTGTATTCTTTAGGGATGCTGTCTAGGTGATGTCTATCTTGTCTCCTTGTTTTCCCTATTTTCTTTAGTCTAAGCCTGAATTTTGCAATCAGTAGGTTGTGATCTGAGCCACAGTCTGCTCCAGGTCTTGTTTTTGCTGACTGTATGGAGGTTCTCCATCTTTAGCTGCAGAGTATGTAATCAATCTGGCTTCAATGCTGGCCATTTATTTATTGTTAAATTTTTATACCACCCACTCAGCCAAAGCCAACTCCGGGCAGTTCACAACAGTGGGTAAAAACAGATAAAAACAAATAAAACAGATAAAAACCAGCAATAAGAACCCACCCCTAAAAAGAGAGGGGTGCAGGAACTGAAGAAACCATGGGGCAGGCATCCTCCACAATATTAGCCACCCAACGGAAGCCACCCCTCCACCTGCACCCCAAACTTGGCCCGCCAGCCAGGTTTTTAGTTCTTTTCTAAAGGGCAACAACTCCGTCTTGAGCATGTAGTCAATTTGGTTTGGGTGTTGGCCATCTGGTGATGTCCATGTGTAAAGTCACCTCTTGTGTTGCTGGAAGAGAGTGTTTTCTATGACCAGTGCATTCTCTTGGCAGAACTCTATCAGTCTTTGCCCTGCTTCATCCTGTTTTCCAAGACCAAGCTTGCCTGTTATTCCCTCCACTTTTTGATTTTCTACTTTGGCATTCCAATCTCCTAAGATAATTTGTACATCATTTCTTGGTGTCTGATAGGGAAATGGTGGTGTACTGGGTGCTGAGTTCGAATCTAGCAGAGTGTAGTAGTTAACTATGAGCGACAGCGGAGGTGCCCATTTAATTTTCTCCTTCACACCCAGTCAATAACAGCAGAGACTCAGTTGAACGGTGCAAAACATAAAGTGTTTTTACTCAGCAGAGGTGGTGATGAAAAGAACATAAACAGTTTTATCTTATCTGTGAACAGCTATGCAAAACAAACTTAGTCTTTCAGTTTCACAGTACGTACTTGCACACAGCAAAATCTCCTGCTGCAGCTTAGCTCTTCCCTGGCTCGGCTTACAGAGTAAGGCAAACAAATAGTCCCGGTTTGCTCAGGTATTTACAGTCTAAAGCTGGCGACCTCTCTCTCTGGAGAGTAAACTCACAGCCAGCAGTTCTTCTGTTCAGGCAAGCAGTTCATTACCCTAGAAAGAACAACAGTCCATGCTCATATGCATATGAGAACAAACCTCTGTGTTCCTCTGTGTCGAGTATCCAGCAGAAGGCATCAAAGCTTCTTGCAGAACATCATTATGGCTTCAGAGTATAAAGTCCTTCTGCAGCAGCATGGCATCAAGGTTAGTCCGGGAGCATTCAGGCAGCATGGCTACAAGATCAACTCAAGAGCCTTCAGGCAGCATGGCTACAAGATCAAGTCAAGAGCCTTTAGGCAGCGTGGCTACAAGATCATATCAAGAGCAAAGAAGCAAACTATCCGGCTCTATTTTATGCAGTGACAAGTGCTGATTCATCCCATCAATACCAACACCTGTCCACAGTTCAGTAAGTAACTGTTAAAGCTGTAGCACCACAAATCATGTATTATTTACAATACCAGGGTGTTCCCCATGACATACCTAACAGTGTCTGTTCTATGAGGTGTTCTAGGTCCTCATAGAACTGGTCCACTGTGGCTTCATCTGCACCAGTGGTTGTTGCGTATATTTGGATCACCGTGACATTGAAAGGTTTGCCTTGAATTCTGACTGACATCATTCTGTCATTTTTGAGGTTATATCCCATTACTGCTTTTCTCACTCTTTTATTGACAATTATGGCTACTCCATTTCCTGTCCGCAGTAGTAGATATGATGGTTTCCTGAGCTGAATTCACCCATCCCTGTCCATTTTAGCTCACTGATGCCCAAGATGTCAATGCTTATTCTTTCCATATCATTTTTTACCACTTCCAGTTTACCTTGGTTCATTGATCTCACATTCCATGTCCCTATGCAGTATTGTTCCTTGCAACATTGCATTTCCTCTCCCCCTTTCCTGTCCCTCCCCTTCCTCCACTCTGTTGTGCTAAGCATCCTGTATCACCTGGCTTGCTCCTTTGTTTTGCCTTTTGTTTTGGTCAATAGGGTTCTCTTGGCAAGCTTTGTGGCGTGGTTTGCCGGTTTCTACGCCATACATTTTATCACAATTTTAAAAGTTTAAAACATTTTAAATAACATATTATCAGGCATATTTTCACACTTTAAAACACAGTCTCTATGTCAGTTGCTATATCAAGGCAGTACAAAGTCTCTATGTGAGTTGCTATATTAAGTCATCTATTAAGTCATCTACATTTTTGTGTATCAGCTACTTATCCTTTTGCATGGGGCTCTGATTCTTTCCCCCTGGTTTTCCTCCTCTGCCTTCTTCCCTTCTGTCAATTGGTCTTCTCCTTCGATGCTCGGCTGGTGCCTGGAGGTGGATGATACCCCTGGCTGGGGGTGGTGATGTCCGGGCGGTCCCAGCTCCGAAGGCCTCGCGGCGGCGGCCTTAAAAAATAGTACGCCCCCCCCCGCGGGCTTGTCTCCTCTGGCGCTGCGCTGCGCATGACTGTGCACCTTTCCTTTCAATGCTCTTTGTCCTTTTGGCTGGAGGAGGTGGTGGGTGGTGGAAGCATGCTTGCTGGCTTTTATTGTCGTATCATTTATAACAGAGGTGACCTTTGGCATTGGGGACGTGGCTCTGTGTGCCCCAGCGATACCTCGAAGACATGGAAAGCAAGATGTACAACTACCTCGTTCGGTTCAAAGCCCAGGGGTGTCTCTCAGATACCAATTCATTATTCTGGTGCTCCATCTATTGTCACTTGTGTGTGCAATATGGCCAGCCCACCTTAATTTGTTCACCAGGTATTCTGTTACTCTGTCTTTCAGCAGTGATTTTTGCCTGATATCCTCATTATTTTTCCTTTAACTACTACAGTTTAATAAAGATGCTGTCAGATCCCCATACAGTAATCTGGAAAATGCAACACCATTTGATAGGGTTCAATCCTAAATAATCTTAAAAATCTGATATACACTTCTGTGCAAATGTTTTAGGCCACAACTGGCTGGTTGGGGGAAAGTCAGTGAGTGATTGGGGGTGGTGGTGGTGTATAACTCAACCTCTGAGGCACCTAGAGTTCTGTTGCTTATTTATTCCTGAGAAAACATGAGAATGCTGATGACTTCACATTACTTCTCTGCTGGATGCTTTCTACGACTAAACTGTGATGTGACTTCACAAAAAATATCAACGAAGCAGTTCATTTCACTTTCATTTAGTGCTTGACTCTAGCTTCACATATTTTTGACATCATAAGATCCAAAGAAATAAGCTAAGCCTTGTGGAGCTGCTGTTTGGCATCTAGATTAAATGATGTTTGTTTTTGCAAGAGCCGAATTCCAAACAAAGTGAATCAGGCCAAATTTCCTATCAGTGAAGGACATGTGCATTAAAATCTGTTGGTGGCACTATTTGACAAAACCGATTTGTATCCTTGTTCATGCCAGCACAAGAGCACTGCTTGTTTACTAACTGGTGACCCGGCTGTTGTTTATGATTCCCTTTTCAATAGGCAAGAAAAGGAGTGGTGTATTGTGCACCTGAGCTCATTCAGAAAGACCATGCTTGTCCTACATGGCTGCAAACTGGAAAACAACTTCATGTGTACAGTTTAAGCCTTTTACACTCTTGACATTTTATCTTCCAGTGTCCAGTAGATTCCTTGTTATAATTTTATATTATTTTACATTATTTGTTGTCTTAACCAGTTTACCCATCAAAAGGAACACCAGTCAAGGTATCATACTATATTGGCTGCTACTCTCCATGCCTTGAAAATATTGTTTTAGCCAAAATAATGTGAATAATATTAGTACTTTGGACAGTGACATGGTGAAAACAGTAACTTTGGCGCACCAAGTGGGTAAACCAAATTTGTTCCCCAATTCCCTGATAGAGGGCCTGGAGTTTGCATTGCCCCTTCCTCAGGGCACAAAGGAAGTTATAGCAACAAAAGAAGGCCATCTGTGGGAAGGCAATATGCAGATACCTGGTTTCCTGTGTTTGTTGAATGGGGAAGGATATCAAATGCAGCCTGCTGCTTTTTACAAATCACCTCTAAGAAACAGAGCCTGGCACAACATCTTGCCATGAATGTTTGGGACTTTCATTGTAGGTAGGGAACTAGGGGAGCATGTCCAACTCTGGAAGGCTGCCAACAGTTCCCCATAATGGAGACCAAGGGGTCTATCCTCACTCAGCTAGATTTATAGGGGAGGATTTACTTTGATGCTTCAGGCAACATGGCTAACCTGGTATTGCACTTGTTGTAATGGTCCGTGGGAGTCGAGGTGCTGAACTCAAGGAAGGTGTGAGAGACAAGGATATGATGGTAAAAGCCTGGGCAACCCACAACACTGGTGGAGATCAGATGACAGAAGTGTTAGTTTTGAGTGAATGTTGTAGAAGTCTGAGTTGTGATGAGTCCAAGAAAGTAGACTATACACCAGGCTTGGTTAAATCAAACTGGTATACTAACATTTACAGTCCAAATAAATAAACATTACCTTCAGCATTATTCAGCTCTGCTCAGCTCAGTCTGTGCTTCTGCTCAGCACTGCAAGCTTCTGCAAAACAAGCTTTTCAAGCAACCTCTATTTCTACAGGAAGCAAAACACTTAAGGTTACAATGTATCTTATTAACTGTCAATCACAGCAGAGCTGGGCTAGATGATTGCTTGCACCTGTTCCTTGTTAACTGACCTTAGTCTGACCTTATTATCTCTGCTCATTGCCTCACTATAATGCATATATTGACAAGATGGGTCATTGGCTCTATGGATCTGCTCCCTATGTTATGTCAATACTATGCTGTTCCGACCAATCCAAGCAGTGGGCTCTTTATATCTGCTACCAATTTCTTCCAATACAACTATCTGTGGGTTGCCCACTTGAATAATACACATCGACTCTGAGATTAGGGCAGGAACAATGGGTTTTGCCAACCCAAGGTAATTAAGTGCGAGTTGTCCATTAACCCCAGGGTAACTTCCAAGAGCTGGCATTGTAGCCTGACCACCGGAAAATGCTACGTATGCAAGCCTTCTGTATTAGGAGGTCATGCGCATCCTACATGCGCATCACCCCAAGGCAGAGTAATAAATATGTGCCACCCGACCCAGATTGGGGCTGGACTTCACCGCACGATTGTCTCACGTGTCTTCCTTGCGGCCAGCCACTCTAATATTTGGCAGCCATCACAACATCTGGTGACCCTGACGTGATTCTTCTCTGAAGTCATGATGTGATTCTTCTCTGAAGCCATGACGTGATTCTTCTCTGAAACCACGACGTGATTCTGATCGGGACGCTACCCCGATCAGAACCCGACGCGATCTCAAGGAAGCCGACGTGACCACAAGCCCGGCAGACCCCACCTATCAGAACGGATGTGTTCCAAACCCAGGGGAGAGCCGTGATCCAGAAACAGCAGAGGCAGAGCAGCAGCAGCCCACGACAGAGAGCCATAGCCATGATCCCAATCCACTGACCAGACCCGAGGGACATCGTCTTGTGCATCACTCACCCCAACGTACTACCCAAAGGAGCGGCGACTCATTCTGCAGAGGCAAATCTGGGGAACCCCCAATCAGGTAGTATAGGGGCTTGTGTGTGGGGGCAAAACTCATCCGTCAGGCAAAGAGCTCAGGTGGAGGAAAGAGCTCAAGGGCCTGGCCAGGCTATTTTGCATAAGGGTATGGAGGAGCAGCCTGACGGAACTCGTGATGCATCTGGGGGAACACTATTTGTTCTACCCAGAAGCAGGCATGATGGATCCAGAGATTTGGGACAGAGTAGGGAAATGCCTTAAGGAAGAACTCCAAGCACCTGTAAAAATCATAGAGTCTTGGAGCAAGTGTAGACAGATAATTGCAGCAGTCAGTCCAGCCCAGGTAAAGACCGAGAAACCCCCAGCGTACATAGAACCATCAGCCCCAGCGTGTCTCTACCTGACCATCCAGTTCAGACATGGAGGCTTAGGGACTCCCCTTCTGTGGTAGCTGCAGAAGCCACAGGAGTGAGCAGAAGCCTAGGGAGCACAGGCACTTCCCAGGTCATTAAGAGTCCCTTCCAGCTAATGGTAGAAGAGGAATTGCACAAGGAGGAATTGCCAATCGCAGAACTGGCCAGGCTCCATATGCTATGTCCAGTCCATTTAAAGATGGATGCCCTCACGGGCAATCAGGTGGTATACACACCTATTCCATACAAGCTGCTTGCGGAAATCCGCAAAGCCATCACAGATACAGGGCTCCAAAGTAGGTTCACAAGGGGCACGCTCCAGCAGCTGTGGGAATCCACCACGCTCATCCCTCATGACTGGAAGGTCACGATGAGGATGCTGCTGAACCCTAGCCAGTACCTATTATGGGACAGTGAGTACCAGCTGGAAGCGCAGGCTAGGACTGCCAGGATGGGAGGAGCAGTAATTCCCAAGCAGCTATATGGCTCAGGGCAGTTCGATACCATCCAAACACAGTCCATCCTGCCAGCAGCCATGCTCCAGCTGGCTTCCAGGGTCACCTTCAAGGCGTATCTCAAGGTACCTGCCACTGGCAAGGGCACCAAAAATTACACCACCATCAAACAGGGAGCACAGGAACCTTACATGGACTTCATTAACTGGTTAGAGGAAGCAATTAGCAGACAAATAGACAACCAGGAGGCCCAAGAGGAGCTTATGATGAAGCTGGCCAAAGACAATGTCAACATCGACTGCCGCAAAATCTTTCAGGCGATGGGTCACAAAACTGATCTGACACTTACCGATATGATCAGGGCTTGCACGGATGTTGGAATAGACTCCTATAAGATGGGGCTGTTAGTGGTGGCCGTGCAAGGGGGGAACCAACCCAAGGCAGCTTGTCACCAGTGTGGCAAGATGGGACACTTTGCCAAAGAATGCAGGACAAAACAGCGCCGCAGAAGGGGGTGGCCCCTGCCTGGGCCACCCAGCCACACCATCCACCCAGTGCCCAAAGTGCCACAATGGCTTCCATTGGGCCAACTTATGCCCGAATTCGGGAAATTGGGCCACGGGCGTGTCCCTAGCCCTGGTCCAAATAGAGACAACTGCCGCCCCGGAAGCTCCTGAGTGGATATCCCAATAGTCACCCCCAGCATTTCTGAGGCACAGGCAGAAACCAAGGGCAGTGCAGGATTAGACCTAGAATGCCAGGAGGACATTATTTGCAACCTGCCAGGCACAGTCAACTTAGTTAACATCCAGTACAAAGGTCCCCTGACCCAAGGCACAGTAGGGTTAGTCTTGCCTCAAAGCAGTGCAGGGAAGAAAGCGATCTTCGTGATCCCAGGAGTCATAGACTCTGATTACACAGGCATCATCAAAGTCCAGCTGTGGACACAACTACCCCAGACAATGAGCAAAGGGGATTCAGTAGCGCAATTGATCATGGTTCCATATCATCTGCCAGGTGGGGGAAAGGAAGTGATCAGAGGAGATTCAGGATTCAGGTCGACAGACCGCCAGAGAGAAGAAGGGGCAGTAGAAGGATACCGGATCATAGTGACAGTGCAGCAGAACATAGAGTGGAAACAGCGATCTGTCATTAAGGCATTTTGGAATAAAAGGCCTTTTGACGGTCTGTTAGACACCGGAACGGATGTCACCATAATCAGCAGGAAATTATGGCCCGATGAGTGGGCAATCAAGGCAGTCTCAGATGTGTGAGGGGGTAAGAGGAGTTCAAGAAGCTTACAGGAGCCGAGACTGGGTGGAAGTCACTATCCCAGAGGCAGACGGCATAGCGGTAATACTCCCGCACATACTAAATGTACCCATCAATCTCTGGGGGAGAGACATTCTGCAACAGTATCGTGCCACCCTAACTTTCCGGTAATGGCCCTGCTACTCAAATGGCTAACTGATGAGCCGGTATGGGTGGAACAGTGGCCGATAGTTGGGGGAAAGTTAGAGGCTTTGAAGCAGGTCGTTAAAGAGCAGCTAGATGCGGGACACATAGAACCATCTACCAGTCCCTGGAATTCACCAATTTTTGTCATTAAAAAGAAGCCCGGGAAGTGGCGACTTCTCCACGATTTAAGGTAAATCAATAAGTGCATTCAGCCATAGGACCGCTTCAATGCAGTACCCCCAACCCAAACATGAGCCTTGAGGGGTGGGAGATCCTGATTGTAGACTTAAAGGACTGCTTTAACACCATCCCTTTAGACCGTAGGGACAGGGAAAGGTTCACGTTTACAGTGGCAGTCACTAACCATAAGGAACCCACCCAGAGGTTCGCGTGGAAATTTTTGCCACAGGGAATGCTTAACTCGCCAACCCTGTGCCAAATCTATGTCCATGAGGCCTTGGAGGGGTTCCGAACCTGCACCCCAAAGTCTTAGTCTGCCATTTCATGGATGACATATTGATCGCAGCACCCAAATGAGGCAGCAACATATTTTGTGACCTCCAGAGCACACTGGGGGGAAAAGGATTAGTCATAGCTCCTGAGAAAGTGCAGAGAGCCGAACCCTATTCTTATATAGGACATCGGTTGCTCTGATCTTTTGCAGCTCCAGTGCTGCCCAAGATCAATATTAAGGACTCAGTCACACTAGTAGAACTCCAGCAAATTTTAGGGAACATCAATTGGGCAAGGCCATATTTTAAAATAAACACAGACCTCTTAAAACCACTTTTCTCGCTGTTAACCCAAGGAAAGAAGCCAGCCAACCAGATGCACATTCCACGCAAGGCTAAGCAAACACTCCAGGCAGTAAACCGCATTCTCAGCCATCGATGGCTAGACAGGATATGCCCCCATGCTAAACCTGTACATCATTAGAACGGGGACCATGTTTGCAGGAGCACGAGATATAGACTCCAGCGGGGGGGGGGGGGGGCAAAATCATGGAACATCGTTCCTCTGCAGGAATTGGTAGCCATAGTCATTCACAAGGGGAAGCTGAGAGCAAGGGACATTTCAGGACATGACTTGGCCAAGATAGTCATGCCATTCAATAAAGAGCAGATGCAGCAACTAATGCAGCTGGGAGACACCCTACCCATAGCATCACCCCAAGGCAGGGTAATAAATATGTGCCACCCGACCCAGATCGGGGCTGGACTTCACCGCACAATTGTCTCACATGTCTTCCTTGTGACCAGCCACTCCAAAATCTGGCAGCCATTGCAACAACTATCAGTAGCTATATTTTATGTGCAAGGGTTTGTGGGGGCCAGAGGGCATCCCAAGTTATCTTAACTGGATCTGCAAGGTGCTCTCTCATATTTGTACCATGTGAAGGTGGCAAGACAGATTAGAAGGCTTCCTTTAAATATCTTAAAACTCAAGGATGTTCCTATGAAGAATCATCCAGCAGCACTTATCCCTCAAGGAATAGCTGGAGCTACTACAAATTAAGCTTTCAATGTCCCATTCCAGAGAGTCAGACCAGAAAGACACCATGGGCAATGCTAGTGAAAGACACCAAAAAGTCTAGCAGAAGCAATAGGGACACTCACTTTCATCTAATTTTCTATTTAGCTTATGCAGCAAGGCAACCAAAACTATCTCACAGCCAGGCTTGAAACCAGATAAAAATGCATCTAGATAATCCAGGAATTCCAGGAGCTGTGAAGCTACCACATACTATACTCCAGAAATTGGGCCAAGAATCAGATGTTTTGCCTAACTGGCAAAACAGAACAGTAGGTTTCAGATTCATGTACTAACTCTTTTTAGATGCATTGAAACCCTGCCTTGTTTTGGGAAAGCATTCACCACTCTCTTTACCCAATCAGTCAGTCCTCCCCAAAAAATTTTATTAATTCCACCCTTGTGGTAAAAAAAGAAAATAGAATTGTTAGTTGGGTTCCATGTACAAAGACAAAGTACTAAGTAGCAACCCTGTTATCAAATACCAAGTATTTGAAGACCACCCCACCCCCAAACAGTTTGTGACTGTACTGTCAAAATTGGCAATACATCTGTCTTAACATTCCATTTTGTCTAGTGATTGGGATCTGCCACCCTTCTCCATTTGCTTCTTTAGATTGCTTGGTGGTCCTACCATAACCATGTTGTGGTTCAAAGCAGTGGCCGTACTAACGCATAGTCCTGGCATATCTCTTGCTGAGCTTGCCATATAAAATTCAGATTGAAAGAAAGAGCTTAAGTTCCCCACTTTGGGCAATAAAAGCACATTTTGCTTTGGCTGAAATATGGAAAAGGTGTCTTTATTTCCCAAAGTCCTGAAGTACAGTATAACTGGATGTCAGGTTAATAACCATGATGATTATTGTTCACCAAACATCCATATTTTTGATAATGCCTTTTCAAATTTGTGTGTAGCAATTATTTACCTTTTAAAGTGTTTCGGGCAAATGTTTATTTCACTTCTTTCCCTCTCCCACTTGGTTGCTAGGCAATATTTTGACTCAGCTCCATAATCATAAGTCTACCCATTTGGTCCATAAATATGCAAATGTGTGAACAGAGTGAAAGGACTGGTCTACTGACAGCTGCTGCTCACAAAAATAGCTGAATATTACTGGTGCCATCCTAAATGAGTCCCAAGAATGAAGATACATTAGGGGATTTTTGATGTTCCAAGATTGATATGCAGGACGCAGCATTCAGGGGGCCAAACACATCTTTATTGCAAGGTATGCAATCTAAACATACGATAATGGCAGAGGCGCAGCTCCTTTTATACTGTACTGTACATTTGAATCCCGCTCCAAGAGCGCCCATTGGCTATGGTGTCAGTGACATCATTAGGACATACTGCACACCTTATAAGGTTTACCTATGGTGGGAATGTTTCCCATGGTACACTGTGAATGGGTGATCTGGACCATGTGAGCTGAGCTATTGCAGCTGGTTTACATTAGGTTACATTGTTACACAGAGACTCTTTTACAAGGTTACAATCTTAAAGGTACAATGTTACATACACAACAGGATTCCTACCACCATCTCTCTAATTGTCCAATGTACTCCAGGGAACCTATCCCTGACTTTTCCGTTTCAGCCCCATGGTGCATGCACTGCATATGTTGGTGAAAAAGGCAAGCATTTCTGAATATCAATACACAAACCATGATGAAATAATTTTATGACCTTCTTACCAGAGGGTAGGTGAAGGCAGTGGTGGGATTCAATTTTTTTTACTACCTACTCTGTGGGTGTGGTATGGTAGGCGTGGCCAGGGGGAAGCCCCACCTGAATTAGGACTGCTTTATTTCAAAACCTGAATGGATGGAGCCAGCCAGAATTTCTGCTACCGGTTCTGGCAAACTTGGGTGAACCTGCTGAATCCCACCACTAGGTAAAGGTCTCCCTTGCTCAAAAGCCAGTCATGTCCAACTTTAGGTGTGGTGCTCAGCTCCATTTACAGCCAAAGAGACAGCACTGTTTGAATCTGCAGACATTTCCATTGTCATGTGGCAGGCGTGACTAGACGCTGGAGAGCACAGGATACTGTTATTTTTCCCCACCAAAGTGATACCTATTTACTGTATCTGCCAGTTTATAAGACACATAGGGTTATAAGACACACACCATTTTTAAGACACATTTTTAAGGAAAAAATAACTTTCTACATTTTAACTACAGGAGGCATGAAGGGAGGAATTAACTGAACAAGAAAGCTCCTTTGGGCGCTTCTTGCCTGGCTGATCCCACTACCCGCCAGGAGGCGGAGATGAAAAGCAGGCAAGTTCACTCCTTGGCTAGCAAACTTGCTTGGGTGAGACCTCCCTTCCCTGCTTGCCTTCCTCTCTGGGGTTGGTGGGAGACTGAGATGAATGGTTTCAGCATGGAGGAAGACAGCCAGGATGGGGCCCATAGTTCCACCCCTTTCTACAGACAGAGTTGCTGCCTCACCCAGCCTGGTGATGGGTAAAAGATTGCTCTTCCCTGTGGATCCTGCCAGGGGGATTTAAAAAGCCCTTTCCATGCAGATCCCAACTTCCCTAGCAGGATCCATGCAGAAGGAAAATCCTTCCCCCATTTCCCCATGGCAGCCGGCGGTGGTAGGGCAGGCGAATCATTCCTTTTGGAGCAATTTTGCTAGTCCCATCTCCCCCCGTTCAGTTTATGGCAGCCACGGACCTCTTTCCCACCCCATCCCCTTTGGCTTATGACAGCCAGTGGGGTGGTGGGTGGGGGAACTCACATCAGGAGATGAAGGGGGAAGCCTCGCCTGGGCAAGTTCACTTACAAAGGCAATCTCTTCTGGGAGCGAACTCACCAAATTTCCCTCCCTGCCTCCTGATGGCCAACAAGGGCTGAGAGGAGAGGCTCTAATCCCAGCCTGGTGTCCACATGCATGGCTAGGGCAGGGATTCAGATTTGAGAAAAGCTCTCTCAGAAGCCCGGATCATGCCGAACCGCACCAGAATGGTTGGGGGGGGGCTGTTACGGGTAAGCCCCATTAAAAACACTGGAACATATTTCTGGATGAACATAAGATTTCATTGTTGGTATCATCTGCTCAAACAAGAAATGAGAAAATATCAAATTGTAAATATTGTGAATATTAAATACCCAAGGGTAGAAGTCTGTGAAATACACACATGGAATTACAATGACCAACTTTGACTAGTTATCAAAATTTGCTAATTGGTCAAAGGAGCATTTTCATTTTTTTTAAGCTTCATTTATCAGAAAACGTAGGACTTATATTTGAATCATGGTGATATTTTGACAAATTCATTTCATATCAATCATAAATAACTAGTTTTCTGATCAAAGTATACGACAGAATGCTTTTATGTTAGGTATAGTAGTAAAATCTATTTATATAATAGATAGTGGATCATGGATTTTGATTTCATCAGAACAGTTTGACTTTCTGTAACCACCACTACAAAATGGTAGTAAATAATTGTGTGTGTTATCCCCCCACTCCACCAATCAGTCAAGCATACTCTAGAAGCAACATAATGGGAAGTAATCTGAGTTCTAAGGAAATTATTATCTAAACACAACAGATATTAATATCATTCAGACTTCATATAACTGGATGCTTTAAATTTATGATTATTAATTAAAAACTTAACATGAGATGAACATGATTTCATTTCATTAAGCATGCTTGCTCTGGGCAGTTACTTTGCACAGTTAGAATGTAAAGACTGCAAAATAAGGTTAAATCAAGAAGAAGATGCATACCTTTTAACAGGTGAAGTGAGTAGTTCTCCAGGAAGCCCCTAGTCATTAATTATTGTCTTGTGAGCTGCACAAAAATGTCCCTTTAATTGCAAATGAAGGGTAATTATAATTCCCAAGAAATCACTAAAAGAAAAGCCTGTTTACAGGCATGCAAAACAGGGCTTCAGTTAGTACTATGCCAAAATTTTCTCTCTTGAGAACCTTGATCATTCTCATTTATTTGATAGTAAAGAAATTCAGTGCAGACAGAATTTCAAAGAAATATATTTTAGAGAAATTCTCATGGGTAGGAGTCATAGTTCTTGTGCTTAGCTTATTTACAAGGTTACTGTGAAATGTGTGTGTGTTGTTGTTGTTCACTGTACAATCCTTTTTAAGGCAGTTGGGTACCCTTTTGTCAGGCTTCATGTGAAACCTAGGGGAAACTATTATACAGTAATCACTTCTAGGGGGCTTTTCACATCAAAACATGAGGACAGCTAGAGAAACTGCAGAATGATGAGACACAACAGAGCACAAAAGAAAATGACTTAAGCAACAAACAAAAACCACTTGAGCAGCCACTTTGTATCGCCATTTTGCTAACAAATGTAGGCAAAATGGGATGGAGAATACTGGAAACTCAATTGTGCACAGCCAAAGATTAAAGTGAAGCAAGACATAACATTTTGAAGTGCCCTGTGAAGTTACCCATGCTCTTGCTCAAATCAGATGAAGCTATCTCACTGGGAAGAATCCGTAAATTTTCCAGTGGGCGATCCACATTAGTCTGTTGGAGCCACAACAACAACAAAAGAATCTTGTGTAACCTTTTTACACTTTTTATTACTTTAACTTGACATAAGCATAAATAATGTGGACCATCCCGGCTATAGACACCTTTTATGCACAAACTTGGGAAGCAGCGGCTGTAGATTGCCCACTTTGGCACCAAGCTATCTCTGCTACTACCCATCACTTCAATGGAGAATGCCACAGACGTGAAGAGGCTAAGTGACAAACACGAAAACTTTGTCAAACTCAATTACGCCTTCCACCATCTATTCAGTGTAATGTGTGTGGCCGCATGTTTCATGCCAGGATCAGTTTATTGAGTCACCAGAGACACATCCATGAACTGAGAAAAGGACTTTCAGGAAAAATGTATGCTCGGATACGAGTAGCAGCCGACGAGGAGTGCAAAACCAAGAAACTTTAATGTGAAACTTCATAACTGGGTGATCTTAATAGGTTTAAATTGTATCAATTTGGTGACAGTTACCTTACTGTCCCACATGTTTTCAGCCCTTCATATTTTTTTTCTGTACCAAATGGCATGTTGTTGGAATTTGTGGGCATTTGACAGAGCATGTCCCTGCAATGCTCACCTAAATTGCCTGTCTACCACTCCAGCTCTCTTTTGAGCTTCTGCACATTGTTGCTCCCAATGTTCCCTGTGAAGATTTGCATGTATTTTTCCTCTGGCTTGCCACTCTGCTTTCTCCAAGAAAACTCTCCTCTGGACCAGATATCCAGTCCAAGAGTCCTCCTTAAATAGTGTCAGGTCTTTTCCTTCTGAGCACCTTCCACACTGTTACCTTCCCACCGAAGTGGTTCCTATTTATCTACTTGCAATTTCTTGCTTTTGAACTGCTAGGTTGGCAGGAGCTGGGACAAAGACGGGAGCTCATTCCGTCCTGCAGTACTCGGGAATCAAACTGCTGACCTTCCATCTCCCAGTCAGTGTCTTAGCCACTTGAGCCACTCCATAGAAAGAACAGTGTAAAATAACATGTCCCATTGTTTCAACCACTCCTCTGCCACATGGACACTGTGATGGCTGCCAATAAAAATCCATATAATTGAATTTTATCTATCTATCTATCTATCTATTTTTCACATATTGCCTGGGACCATGAAGACTGAAAACTGTCAGTTATAATTGAATGTATTGACTACTTTATTGGATGCTTTAATGGCGTTTCTGGTGCAGCCATGGAGGAAGAGTTGGTTAATGGGTCTATAAGAGAGTCAAATTGCTATTTCAGCAACTTTGTTGTGAGCTCTGTTATGAGGTGAGGGAATCAGACTCATTTAGGATAATCCAAAAACACCACTTGCTTTCAAGACTGTTCTGAATATGAGGTGATTTTAAAACTACAGTGGTACATCACTTAAAGAGCATAATGCATTCCACGCGATTGCTCTTTAAGCCAGTTTGCTCTTTAAGCGAAACACCATTGTAAGTGACCAATTGTGACTTCTGGCGGGGAGGGGATTTTGAACTCCAATTTAGTTGTTAAGCAAGTTTTTTGTTGGTTTTAATTGTTAAGCAAGGCGAATATTCAGAGAAAATTATGCTCTTTAAGCAAGTTAGTCTCTAAGCGAGGCGCTCTTTATACGAGGTTTTACTGTATATCAAACCAGCTGAACAGAGATGCATTGAATTTTGACCAGTATCCAAAATTTCCTCAGTGTACAAATATTAACTGGGGAAAAGATGAATTACCAGAAAAGTTGCAAAAATTTATAGGAATGAGAATCTGCTAATGGCTGGAGCAATAATTATGTGCGATCACTTTTGCCTTATGGTGATACTTTCCAGGGTTATTTTAGCAAGGCCGCACAGACTGGCTTCTCTCCCAGGGGCATGAGGAAAACAGAACTCCCCACCCACTTAACTAGCAGCAGCTATTTTGAGAAATACAATGGAATCGGGTGCAGGGGAAGATGCAGGGGGTAAGTCTCCTACCATCTTAGTTTGGAAGCAGGGTATGATCCCTCACATTGTATGAAAGCTGCCCCTCTCTCTCATCTGCATGCACACTTGCACATAAACTACCCAGCAGGAAAAGAAGGAGGCAGTTGGCACCAATAGCAGAGCAAAAGACTCCCCTATAGTTATTTATTTATTTATTTGTTCATATTTATATCGCTGCCCCTCACCAAGAGTAACTCCGGGTGGCTAACAATTAAAATACATAAAAACACTTATAAAATACCATAATAAAATCAATTTAAAAAACAACCCCCAATTAAAAACCCACCCACCCCATTCATAAAAGGAGTGGGAGGATTTCATTGTTCATTATACAAGCCAGCAGGTGGGGGGTCACCTCTTCATCAGCGCCCAACCTGCCCTGCTAGCCAAGTTTTGAGTCCTTTCCTAAAGGGCAGCAATTCTGTCTACAGCCATAACTCTATTGACAGGAGGTTCCAAAGGGCTGGTGCAGACACACAGAAGGCCCTCCTTCTTGTGCTAGAGAGACGAGCCCCTCTAGCCAGTGGTACAATTAGAGAGCCCCTCCGGTCCGCTATGGTTGGATGGACAGAAGTTCTTGGGGTGACACAGTCTCTTAGGATTCCTGGCCCACTACCATGTAGGGCTTTAAATGTCATTACCAGCCCCTTGAATTACACCCAGAGGCATACTGGTAACCAGTGCAACTCCTGAAGTAGTGGTGTGGCATGGACATAACACCCACAACCCATCACCACCTGGGCAGCTGTGTTCTGGACCAGCTGCAGCCTCCGAATAGTCATCAAGAGCAGCCCCATGTAGAGCACATTACAATAATCTAGTCTGGAAGTGTCCAGAGCATGTGTGACCACGAGCAAGGAGTCCCGGTTCAGAAGCGGGTGCAACTGGCAAATCACATGAAGTTGTGCAAAAGCCCACCTGGTCACGACTGCCACCTGTTCTTCAAACAGTACTCGTGACCCCCAGGTTGGGCACCAGGTCTGTCTGGGGTAAAATAGCCCCATCCAGAACCAAAGATGGTAACTACCGAGATAATGCCAGGCCCCTGATCCATAGCCACTCAGTCTTGTAGCCTGTTGCCCCCCAGTTGTAGCCCATTGCCCCCCATCCAGACCCTAACAGCTTCCAGACACCTGGATAGGACTTTGACAGCATCACTTGGATCACCACGGGCCGAGATGTGCAGCTGGGTATCATCAGCATACTGATGATACCTCACCCTGTGGAATGGATGATTTCACCCAACAGCTTCATGTAGATGTTGAGTAGGAGAGGAGAGAGCACCGAGCCCTGAGGCACCCCATACTGAAGGGACCTAGGGCTGGTCCTCTCACTCTCCAGCCACACTGACTGAGTCCAGCCCTCCAGAAATGAGGAGAACCAGGACCACACAGTGCTCTGGATCCCCAATCCTATATCCGCCCCAACTTGAAGAGAAAGAACTGCATAAGCCTCTGTCCCAAATAGCAAAGGTAAGGAAGTAGAAGGCGGCTTACTTCTAAAAATGACTGGTAGTGGCTTGCTCACCTACTGAGTGCCAATGCCAAAGGGGAAGGAGAATGAATACATGGAGGTGGGATGCTTCTCCACTTGTTTTCCCATTTATACTTCTTTCCTGCCTTTCCCTCCTAGCTAAGAATGCTTTCTTCAGGTCAGATCCCAAAGGGTATTTTCTACAAATTCTATACCCCTTGATAGTGTGGCACAAAATGGAGCCTTTGGGCCATTGCTTTCCTAAGTTGATTTAAAAATCTCATTTCTGTGCCTAGTTGTAATGGATATTATGTATCTTCATTTATTATCATTTTGCTAACGTTGCATGTTATCGACAGAATTCACATTACAACTCCCTTAGAAACTGAGCCTAACTTAAAGCCCATCAGAGCCAATAACTAATGTGGCTTAATATTTGGCTGAAAAAAAGTATTTCTTCTTCCTAACAAAATCTCTGCGGAACTGGATCCCATTTCTTATGTTTAGTTTTACATCAGTGAATGCAATCAAGTCAGTATCAGGAAGCAATAAGCCTGCAACATAGAGGGGTGTGTGTGTGTTTTCACATTGTGGACAAAATCCTATTCATCCTTGCATAATGTAAAGCAGCATAGAAATTTAGGCATCAGTAGTATGATTATGATTACCACCACCACCACCACCAAAAAGGAGCCAGTTGATCCCACTAACACACTAAGAGAAAATTAAGGGCACAAACTGGTCCCATGTAGCCTCCTGAAGCTTTAAACCAGGGGTGTCCAAACTATGGCTCATGGGCCGGATCTGGCCCACAGCACCAATTTATCTGGCCAATGCCACCCATGCCGCTCCTGGAAGTGAAAGTAAAATGCACATGTGCAGGAACTTTCTGTGCATGCACATGCATGTTTTACTTCCACTTCCAGGTCGGAGGAACCACATGCGACCAGCCTGTGGCCTGAAAAGTTTGGACACCCCTACTTTAAACATTATCAATGGCAACCCAGCAATTATGTCTTTGTCAAGCCACTGAAATCAGGGACCAAAATGAGGAAGTGCAAGACTTGCTTCTAACTCAGCAGTTTCCTCAACTTTGTTCTGCTTGTTCTTTCCCATTTCCATTATTTTAAAAACTAGAAATGCCACCATTATGAATGGCTGTATTTATTATAGCTGTCTGGATAGCTCAGTGGTTAAGTATTTGGCTTCAGAGTAACAGTTAGGAGTTTAATTCCCCATTGTGCCTCATGGGAGAAAAGCCAGCCTTGGGCAAGATGCACAGTCCCCAGACACCCCAGAAGAAGGAAATGGTAGACCATTTCTGGGTATTTTCTACCTATTCTTTCTGTGATAAAAAAAATGAATAGGAAGTAGTCCATTCTGTTTAACTTTAGGAGAGGAACTCAATTAAAGTTGGATGCAACTGTGATCTGTTGGTGATGGCTTCTGTTTAACTTTGTGAAACAGAAGCCACCACCAACAGATCACAGTTGCATCCAACATTAATTGAGTTCCACTGCTAAATTTAATAATTCGGGAGAAAGATTTATTGTATCTTCAATGGCATGGGTATCAGACTCAATCCAATGTAACATTTCCTTGAAATTTACAAATAGATGTAGTTTGTTTTTCATCAAACATCTTTTGCTAGCCACATCTTTTAATACTAAAAAGGCTTAAATGAGAAACTCATGGACATTTATAGTCCGCATAAGTAAACTAGAACAAACCTAGTTCCTATAGACAGATTTGTGCAATGTTCCTCCTGCCTTCCTGCAAATATGTATGCTGCTATCTGAAATGGCTCTGTGTTTGCCTGTCTCTTTGTAACTATAGTTTTAACTTGCCATGCTCTTTGCAGGCAACCTTTATAATTTTTACACATTTGCACAGTCAAATCGCATACCTGGACATAAGAAAATTAAATGTGTCAGAAGTGTTGAGTTTTCTGTTTGCTTGTTCTAAGCAAGACATTTGAATAGACTCAAGAAAATGTCACTTCCATATCATATACTGCAGGATGGAATGAGCTCCCATCTTTGTCCCAGCTCCTGCCAACCTAGCAGTTTGAAAGCAAGACATTGCAAGTAGATCAATAGGGACCACTTCGGTGGGAAGGTAACAGTGTTCCGTGTGTCTAGTCATGCCTGCCACATGACAATGGAAATGTCTGCAGAAGCAGACAGTGCTGGCTCCTGGAAATCTATCCTAACCTTCTTTCTGGCTCCTGAGAATCTCTGCACTGTCAGTTTTCTTGGTTGTCTGACTTGTGGTTTGTTTGGACTTTGTTTTCATTGCCTGGTCTAATCCTGCATTTCTGGTTTGACTTGGATTCTGGATTGACATTTGATTACTGTTTGGCCTGTTACAGTACCTGGTTGCGCTGAGTCCTGGCGTTCATGTTGCCTGCCTGCCATCCATGTCCCAGACCATGACAGTATCAAATAGGCTTAGATTACATTGGCTGCAATGTTTCTGCAATCACAGTATGCAGAACAGGTTACAGTATTGCTTGAAAGGAAACATTTTAAGCAAAAATATAACATGTAAGGCTGTAATTATGCCTTGGTTCATTCTCCAGTCTTCATTCACCTCCTGAAAATCAGGTCCCAAATGCTCTATATTTAGAGCCAAATCTTTGACCAAGCACAAGAGGAGATAATCCTCTTTCCCTGTATTGTACTTTATAAAATGAAGTGCCAGACTATCATTGTTACTACTTGTTGGAGCAAAGCAAATCTCGGAGCATTTTGCCAGCTCTTATCTCCTCTGTCAGTATGTGCTTTTCTTCCATTTATAACAGGAGAGGAAAATTAGGTAGTGTCAGAAGTTCAACCTTGAGGAACTTGCATGTGTTCATGGTTTCCTCCCACTGAGAGCAAGCTCAGTTTCCATGACAGAAGACCAGCAATACAGATGAAACTCAGAAAATTAGAATATTGTGCAAATGTTCATTCAGTTCAGTAATGCAACTTAAAAGGTGAAATAAATATATGAGATAGACTCATTACATGCAAAGCGAGATAGTTCAAGCCTTTGTTATAATGATGCTTATGGCTTACAGTTCATGAAAACCCCAACCCCACAATCTCATGTACCCCATAATCTTCACATAATCTCATGTACACTGTATGCCATAATCATCACAATTATAACTAATTAAGGCATGACATCTCTCGCTTTGCATGTAGTGAGTCTATCTCTTATATTTGTTTCACCTTTTAAGTGAAATGAATGAATATTTGCATAATATTCTAATTTTCTGAGTTTCACCTTATCTACTGCAGTGACAATTTGCTTCATAAATGACTGAAGATATTGATCCCAAATTTCAGCAACTGTAGTTTCCTGGCCTGTACAAAAAAAAGTAATCCAGCTTTAAGAGGCTCTGCTTGTTTATGAAAGATGTGGCTAAAATGTACTCAGGAAGAATACCTGTATATTGTGAGGATGAATTGAAGGGTTGTTGATTTCATATAAAAAGAAAAAGAAGCATTATGCAACTGTTTCAGCTAAGTTTTATTTTAAAACAAAGCTGTTTTATGTTAGCAAGAAGGAGTGTTACCCAGATAACTACATGTCAAAGATAAAGCAGGATTTGATACTTAGCTGGGTAGCAATGTCAGGAGGTCTTAATGCATATGAACAATTTAGCAGAAAAAGTTGCTGTGCCTTTACCATCCAGATGTTGCAACAATAGTTGCCAGCAGCATCTGTGCTCACCTAAAACCAGCATGATATATTCAAGAGTTATGAGTATGAAGAAGATCACAATGAAATTAGTCTATTACTATTTAAAGTGCTGCAATATCTGTTACTATCCTCCATGCCCTACCTTCATCTTTAAGTTTCCTGATATGAGGGTTCTGTTATTCAAATGTTATTAAATTGCCATATACTGTATCGGACATTTTCCAGATATGCAATTTTGTAAATAGAGAATACATATTATTTTAACATATTTGCCATCTATTAGCAGAAAAGCTTGCCTTTGTTTATGTACATCTCTATGGACACAGAGTAAAACAGGAGCTTCCTAGGATCGAATCCAAACCAACTCCTACTATTGTCTAAATATCTATTAATACACCTCAACTTCTTAACCTTAACCTATTTTAAGCCTTTGCTTGTTTAAAATCTTTGTATCTCACCTTTCTTCTCCAGAGGACCCAAGGTAGGTTACAATATTAAAAATGAACATTAGATAATCTAAAACCTTCCCAAAAATAGAATATTGGTGACTGGCTGGTAATAATGCAATGAGATTCAAAGAAGAATTTTCAGCAATGGTCTTAAAAATCCTCCTTTGGGGACAGCAGGATCCTGCTATGCTGCAAGCAGACATTCATCACTCTTCCTTCACTCCCCCCTCCCTTCAGCAGCTTTTCTAAGCCAAGAAACACAGAAGTCCAACACACATGTGAGTGGCTCTCATCTCTCCAAGGACCCTAGCCATATCCTCAGGCTGCATGAACTGAAACATATTCATTTATACAGGTTAATCAGGGGCCAACGTTGCATGCGCTGGAACTAGGACTACCCTTAGCTATTGCAAAGAACTTGTTCTGATTTTCAAGCAGAATTTATACTTGGCTTTTGTTTCCGTATGTTAGGATCCAGCACCAATAGATGCCCATGATACTCTACTTCATTGCAGTGATTCTTGGATATTATGCTAATCCTACAGTGAAAAGTTTAACAAAAAGAGTGAGTTCCCCATCCTTTCCAAACATTTAGATGCATGAGTGTAAGTAGCTTTGTGGTGACCTTCCCATGTTAGGTGTGACAGCCATTATCTAGGTGGGACATTTTGAGGGTGGAAGAGGTTTTGGAGAAGACCTACTCTGCTTTACAGGAAGTCTGAATATCACCACAACAGCCTACTTCAGGAACTGGGCTTTGCCCTAACCAGTTACATTTATACAGATGTGGTGTGTATATGTATATGTATACACACACACACACACACACACACACACACACACACACACACACACACACACACACACACACACACACACACACACACACACACACACATCTCACGGAGAAGCCAAACAGATGGGATTTGCCATTCGGCAGTCTTCTGTTCTTCAATAAAGCTGATGAACATTTTCTTCTCAAAGTGCACCATGGTCTTTGAAATGAATGAAATGGCAGCTGCTGGAAGAATATTTGCCCTGGATGATTACATGATAAAAATCTCTCTTTGTGCAATATCATCTGGCTCTTTTAGCTTATAGCAAAAGTGTCCCCGTTGCTTTGGAATGACTGATTTCTGTATTTCTATATGTAGATAAGGCACGTGTAAGTGGAAACTGCCTGACAGGCAAGTGGTATCGGACTTATATTCCTGGGCTCTGAGAGGTGGGTGGGGAATTAAGTGTCTTAATGCTGAAATTCTTGCATTTATTAGCACTGATAGGACAGAGAATGACAAAAATTGAGGTTAATACCACAGAATCCTGCTCTTGCTTTTATCAGTAGGATAGACTGACTGTAATATCTGTGTTATCTTAAGTGAGAGTGATTTGTTACCCCTCAAAGTGATCGTTAATCACCATGCAAACAGTTTCAGTCCTGCCTAGGGCTCGGAGCGTTCTCTCCAGTTGATTTTCATTTATCTTCCTTACTCCAATTTTCTGATTGTTTCCAATTCCTCTGGTACTCTTGGGAGGGAAAGTAGAGCCATTCACAGTGGAAATCAAAATGTTGATCCCGTAGCCAGCCCTACCATTAGACAGGGTGAAATAGTTAAGTCAGGGTACAGATTTGCAGTGTCATGGAAAAGTAGTAAATAATTAGTTGTCAACTTTGTTATTGTTGCATTCTTATGGTAAGGGATAATAAAAGGTGCTTCCTGGATTCTCTGCCTCATATACCAGGTTTACTTTTTGTAGAAATAAGGATGCCATTTAATGCTCACCTCAGGCTGCACCATGTCTTGGCCATTTCTATATATTCCTGGAGACTTGCCAGCTCTGTTTCTTGGTCTCTTACAAATCTCTTACAAATCATTTTCCAATAATGGAAGTCATCATGAACCGCACAGAAAAATCAGCAGTTCCACCCTAATAAACATTTGCTAGGTACAGTAGCTACCTTCTTAGATATGATGTGGTTCCATGTACACTTTCATAGGCAATGGGTCTTTGGCCCAGTATCTATTTATTTACTTTTTTATTTTATTTTTTAATACCATACCATTTCTATTGTATAATACTAATAGTAAAACAGCAATTGAAACATAAATCTTAAAGGAATGTGAAAAGAGAGAGAAGCAGTTTAAAATTCCATGAATTAAATATGGGGAGGGGAATCAGCTTGTAGGAATAATGGGGGACTGTTTTTTTTTTTTTGCCTGTGTGCCAGATCATCATTGATGCAGTGAGCAATTTAGATTTAATTTTTTCCCCAGAATACCGCAGTCACTATAGCCACACAAGCCATGGCTTTACCAAGATTGCTTCCTTTCCTGAAATCTTCTCAACATTGTGGTATGCAGAAATGCTTGTCCTTCATTTCCAGACAATTAAATTCCTAGTTCAAAATGAACATTGTAAATTATAAAGCTGCACATTTTTAATTGATTAATTAGTGTGATTAATCAACTAAAGTTTTTTTCTGAATTATTCCAAATAACCTCCCATTAACTGATTAATGAGTGGTAGGTCCTCTTTACATCATTACTTTTCTGTTTGCATGAGCTATCGGCCATTTACTGGTATTTTAATAATCTTCAGGCAGGTGCTTCATTACTGCTCCAAATGCCAAATTCTTTTTGAGTGTACTTCTTGAGATGTTTGTTTGTTTTTATTGCTAAACAGTTAAAATTTCTTCCAGTTATATCTTTAAAACCCCACAAGATCCCAATAGCTTGGGAGAAGCCATAAATCAGTTGAATCATCCATGTAGATCTCCATTATTTTCCATGTCCAACAAACACCATTTTCTTATGCAAAAATGAACAAGAAATAATTGATGTGATGTCTAAGGGTTTGGAATTGGCTTGAATTGGCTGCAGCTGCTCCCGGGGCCAGCCCCCCTCCCAGCCTGGGAGGGGTTAAGAAGCCGCCGGGATGTGGCTGGCCAGAAGACCTGCCACCACTGCAGCTGCTCCCAGGGCCAGACCCCCTCCTGGCCCGGGAGAGGTTTAAAACTGTTGGGACGCAGCTGGCCCGAAAGGTCTCCAGGCCATGACTCTAAGACTCTAAGGCTATAGAGGCAGCAGGACTTTCGACGATGCCTCTGGCCTCTTCTGCAGGGAGGAGAGGTCCCGGAGTGATGGATGCTGGGGCTGACTGCCTTTGTCGGCATCTCAGGGCCCCGCCAATGCATCCAGCCAGGACTTAAAGGCCGTAGAGGTGGCAGGATCATCACTCCCCACTCTTGGACTTTTGTGGTCAGAGTGTGTGTGTGCTGCATTGTGTATTGTAGTATTGAATTGCTATTGTTACTTTGTTACAGTATTGTATTTTCTGCTTTACGCTTATTATATTGTATCTTTGTTTTTGTTGTATTGGATCTTATTGTATTGTATCTTATTTGATGTGTTGTTAGCCGCCCCGAGTCGGCCTTGTAGCTGAGTAGGGTGGGATACAAATTAAATTGTATTATTATTATTATTATTATTATTATTATTATTATTATTATTATTATTATTATTATTATTATTATTATTATTATTATTATTATTATTATTATTATTATTATTATTATTATTATTATTATTATTATTATTATTATTATTATTATTATTATTATTAATGCTTTGGATCACACATTACTTTCTATACCTCTGTGGTAAAGTGATTTGGTTACTTTAATAACATATCCTACTGACCTTCCCCCCACACCCCACTTGAATCTTGAGCCATTACTTTTAATGCAAATAGAGGATTTTGACAACTCTAATCCAGCAGAAAATATCAAAAGTAATGAGATTTAAATCTGCTCCTCTAAGAAAAAAGTAAGAATATAACACATTTTAAAAAATGTCCTGTGAATTTTATCAAATATATTTATTTATGAGCAAACCCAGTGCAAAACAAGCTATGTGGAATTACTGTATGTCACAATTTTTTTTTTAAAAAAACTATTTAGCTAAAAGAAATCAAACCCTCATGAAAAAATGAGATTGGTTAGGTTTTAAAATGACCAGTGATGGTAGTAATAAAAACAAATTTATAAGATTTGAAAAAAAGAAGGTTAAGTAAAATTCCAAGAAAAATGCATTGATACAAAAACTTATTGGAGAGGGGGAGGTTGTAGGGAGAGAAGAAATAGGCAGGTGCCACATGTTGAGGCCATTTTGAGTTTTTGACCAACAGGACTTAAGAACATAAGAACATAAGAACAGCCTTGCTGGAACAGGCCACAGCCCATTCAGTCCAGCATTCTGTCTCACACAGTGGCTCACCATTTCCTTCAGGGTATTCCCAAGGAGATGCCTTCACCTGCTTAGGATTCCCTGGAAATGGCATTGAGAGATATCCTGCCTATCTCTCCAACCCCGAGGTTGTCCTTAAGTATCCATACTTATAGCCATTGATACCCTTGTCCTCCATGAACTTGTCTAATCCTTTCTTAAAGCTGTCAAGACTGACAGCTGTCACCACTTCTTCTGGCAGGGAGTTCCATAGACCAGTGATCCTCTGGGTGAAAAAGTTTCTCTTATTTGTTTGAGAACTAGTACCCAAACGTTTCATCGAGTGTCCCCTAGTTCTAGTGTTGTGCGATAGGAAAAACAGTTTTTCCTTATCCACTTTGTCCACACCGTGCATGATTTTATAAACTTCAATCAGGTCACCTCTTAGACGCCGTCGTTCAAGAGTGAAAAGGCCCAACTGTTGCAGCCTCAGATGGTAAGGAAGGTGTTCCAGTCCCCTAATCATTCTGGTTGCCCTCCTCTGCACTTTGCAGGCGCACCCCCCAATAAAGGACTCAGACACTGATAAAAGTGGATAATGGCATTGGGCCACATTTATTGATTCATGCCCTAGTCCGAATTATAAATTTCTATTGGTAATTGACCAATCATAATTCTTAAGGCAAGCAGGCCGAAGTAACACTGGTAAGGTACCACCCAAAATTGCCAACGGCAATTGCTACAATGTATCTATTTGTATCAATTTGTTTGTTGACAACAAACAAATTGTTGACCGTAGTCAATATCTAACTAATGACCCCACCCTCTGACGCGTATCCGTAAAATCACGGGGTGATGCATGCTGTCTAGCTATAGCCATCACCCCGCCGCCTAGTTCGTTGTTGACCGGACAACGTTTAACCAACTTATGCCTGTCTAGTGTTGTCCAGTCAATTGCGAACTTGCCAGATACCTGTGGGTCATAATGTTTACCTTACCAGTGCTACCCGCCCATGTGACCAAGGTCAACAGCAGCAACAGAAAAACCCCTATGTCAAACCATAGCAACAGTGTGGGATGGGCGAAAAAAACAGGACCCGGAAGCCAATATGGGTCCCAGCCAAAAATTCCCACCCGGCCCCGAAGCGACCAAAATATCACACTGTTAACTAGGGAGGGGGTGGAGGGGAAAAACTTCTCCGCTCCGTTGCTTCGCAAAATGGCAGCTTGGCTGCCTCATGGCCACCCCTTTTATAAGGGAGCTGGCCACGCCCCTAACTACCCGGATGCCTTTGTCCGGTGGGGGGGGGGCCCGCAAAGAGCGCGGTGGCCATTTTGGCGCCGCGCTTGCATTGCAGGCGCACCCCCCAATAAAGGACTCAGACACTGATAAAAGTGGATAACAGCATTGGGCCACATTTATTGATTCATGCCCTAGTCCGAATTATAAATTTCTATTGGTAATTGACCAATCATAATTCTTAAGGTAAGCAGGCCGAAGTAACACTGGTAAGGTACCACCCAAAATTGCCAATGGCAACTGCTACAATGTATCTATTTGTATCAATTTGTTTGTTGACAACAAACAAATTGTTGACCGTAGTCAATATCTAACTAATGACCCCACCCTCTGACGCGTATCCGTAAAATCACGGGGTGATGCATGCTGTCTAGCTATAGCCATCACCCCGCCGCCTAGTTCGTTGTTGACCGGACAACGTTTAACCAACTTATGCCTGTCTAGTGTTGTCCAGTCAATTGCGAACTTGCCAGATACCTGTGGGTCATAATGTTTACCTTACCAGTGCTACCCGCCACACGGAGGGGCTTCAAAGAAGGCTCGACGCTCCCCCCCCAGACCGTCAGCTCGGTCAACAGGCCTGCTCGCCAATCACCCAACAGGAGGTCCATACCTCCTCGCGACAGATGGACCCCATCCCCTGCATAAAGGTCATAATTTCGCAGACTAATGGCGGGGTGAGGGCTGACCCTCCCCCAACCCCTGCTGACAATGAACCAGGCCACAGCCCTGTTCATCATGCGTCTAGCCCGGTCAAGGGCCGGGAGGTCGAACCCTCCCCTATACATGTGCCGCGGCACCACATCCGACCAAACAATGGTGGTGGCGGGCCACACGTAATGCAAGTAGGCGAGGTCGCCGCAAATCGCATGCTTTAGCGATAAGCCGGTGACCTGGCCCAAATCATTGCCCCCAAGGTGTATGATGAGAACGTCAGGCGGGTCAGCATTCCGACCTGAAAAAAGGAATGGCAACAGCTCCCACCATAACATCCCAGGCTTACCATACCATGTGAGACTTGCGTATGCACCCAGTCCCAATCGGGGTCCCCACTCTGTCGCCGCAGCGTAACGCGCTGCCCTGTGCACATAGCTATGGCCCACCAGCCATACTGTCACCGGTGTAATACGACACCCAGGGTCTGTCAAGGGAAAAAACGAGGGAGAGAAAAGGTGTGGTGACCAGGCTGGTACTCACTGTGGGAGAGGGCGGACATAAAATTGAAAACACCGCGAACCCCACCTTCCCATGTGGCGTATTTCAGCCCCGGAGTACCCAAAAGCAGCAGCAGTGGAGGCCGCCCCTATTCTGAACGAATGGGTGCCGTAACGGGCCCCCGGGAGGCCTACACTGGCGAGCGCTTTGCCTGTCACCTTCCAAAACTGAAACTTAGTAAGGGGAGACCCATCTTGGTGACAGAAAAACGGGCCATGGTGCGTGCCACGCAGCGCAATAAACTCATGTAGGGCACCAACCGGACAGATGTCTGCCAAAGAACACCGTAGCAGTCTCACACCACTGCCTACACCATGCTGATCCGTCTTAGAGGAGCGTATCCTCAACTGAGCCCAGTCCTTGGCAACATAGACATCCTCGAGTTCCAGTGCCCTACGACTTGCATCCGCCTTAGACAGCATCACAAGCTCGCTGATGCGGAGCGCTCCAAAAAATGCCACCGTTGTGGCTGCGTGAAATAGGGCTGCCTCATATCTATCAAAAAAGAGGCCAGGCCAGCCCCGGGCCAGTTGGGTAAGAACCCCTGGGGAAATTGGGTGGCAGTCGTCCGGGCAACGCCCACGCTCCCGCCCCCACCCCTCCAAAACATGTCTCACACGGAAGTCAGCGGTACTATCCTCATGACCTCCCACCTTGGCCATAAAAGCCAATGCTGACAGCCTAGATGCTATGGTGCGAGGTGCAAGGCCCTGGGCATGCAGGTAAACCATGAACTGAAGTACATGGGTCACTGGGATCGGCCAGGTGTCTGGCAGCCGGGATTGAATACAGAAGGCTCTGAAAGAATTGAATGCATGGTGACACGCCTTACGCGTGCGTGGCGCCAGTGACAAGCCAATCGCCCGGTTCACTTCTCCTTGCCAATGGTCCATATCTCTTCCGGGAGTGGCGAGGGAAATTCCTCCGCATCCGGGGCCAAGGCACGGAACCGGGAGATCTGCAGGCGGGACAAAGCGTCAGCGATATCATTATTGATCCCCGGGACATGCCTGGCCCTGAAGAGGACGTTGAGGCGCAGGCTGCGCAACACAAACTGGCGCACTAGGTCCATGACCCTGGGCGATTTGGAAGTCTGTGAGTTGACAATGTGGACAACGGCCGCATTGTCGCACCAGAAATGGACAACCGAGTTGGCCCACTCCTCGCCCCATAGCATCAAAGCCCCCAGGATAGGGAAAAATTCCAGATACGTGAGATCACGCAGGCAACCCGTGCCTGCCCAGGCTGGTGGCCACCCACCATAGGCCCACTTCCCATTGAAGTACATCCCATAACCCAGGGACCCTGAAGCATCAGACTGTATCTGAAAGCGAGGGGAAGCCAGGAGGTCAGACCTCCAAAATGACACTCCATTGAACTCCCTCAGGAACTGGAACCAGATAAACATATCTGCCCTGATACCCCGGGTGAGTCTAACCCTATGGTGGGGCCTAGATAAGCCTGCCATGGCGTCGCACAAGTGCCGAGCAAACGCCCTGCCCGGTGCAACCACCCTGCAAGCGAAATTGAGGTGACCGTGTAGCACCTGCAGTTCCCGCAGGGACGCCTTGCGTTTAGCAACCAAGTCCGAGATAAGGGCCACAATCCTTGACACCTTATCACCCGGTAACCTAGAAGCCTGCGCTACCGTGTCAATCTCCACCCCCAGAAATACTAGCTGAGTAGATGGGCCCTCGGTCTTTTTGGGCGCTAAAGGGACACCGAGTTCCTCCATTAGCGTCTGAAATGTGTTGAGGAGACGTGTGCACGTGTCCCAGCCCCGTTCACCCCCGAATAAAAAATCATCCAGGTAATGGGCTACAGACCGGGACCCTGACCTGCGGACAAAAGCCCACTGTAGGAACGTGCTAAAACGCTCGAAAGCCGAGCATGATATGGAACAGCCAAAAGGCATGGCCTTATCAAATTAATATTCACCCCGGAACTTAAAACCCAGCAACTCAAAATCGCCCGGGTGCACTGGCAAGAGGCGAAACGCCGACTTAATGTCGCACTTGGCCAACAGCGCACCCGGGCCACATGAGCGCACCATGCGCAGCGCGTGGTCAAAAGATGTATACCTGACTGAGCAAAGGTCATCAGGGATAGCATCATTGACCGATCGGCCGGCTGGATAAGACAAATGATGAATCAGGCGAAACTCGCCCGGTGATTTTTTGGGGACCAAGCCCAAAGGTGACACCTTAAGATTGGGGAACGGGGGTGTAGGGAACGGGCCGGCAACCCTGCCCATATCGACCTCCTTAGTAATGCTGGCAGCAGCTACCTCCTCCCGCCCCCTAAGGGACAAAAGGTTGGGGGCATCCTGGGGGGACCTGTCGCCCACAAAAGGGATACGGAACCCCCGTCTAAAACCTTGAAGAAGGTAAACCGCATCCTCCTCCCTCGGGTACAATGCGAGCCAACGCTCCAACATGTCCACATTAATTGGGGAGGGGGCCTTTTGGTGAACCAGCTCCCTCCGCGGCAGTTTTGCCAGCCCCCTGTCCGCCCCTTCCTCTGCCCCGCATCCCCCCAGGCCTGGGACAGGCAGAGGCCGCATGGGGGCCAGCGCAGGAGGGACACTCATGTCTGTACTTGCAATTCTTCCTGTTGCAGGAACCATTGGACGAGAAAGTCCAGCACAGCAGGCGGGCTGGAACCCCTTGCCCCGCCACCTGGCGGGGAGCCTGTGCTGGGGCCACTCGCTGGACCGCATGTCCACAATGGTATCTTTCCCCGGGTGCAGGGCGCGTGGGAGTCATGTACAGCAGCCACAGCCGCTGGCAGGGCTCGTCCCACCTCATCTCCGGGTGCAGGGGAATCCGCATACGGAATTCCTCGTCGTAAGCCAACCACGACGGGCCCGGGAAGTCAACCATCGCCCGGTAAATGTTGTCCAAATACTGGACCATCGGAATCGCCAAATCAGGCCGGGCCCTGAGGTATACCGCCATGTAGATGAGGTAGGCCGGCAACCAATTGGCCCACGTACGTGGTGGCTTGCGACGACGCGCTTGCTCCTTATCCTTCTCATCTTGCCCCTCCCTCTCCTCCTTGGTGGGCTCTCTGTTAAGGAGGGAGAAGATGTCCACATACTCCCCCCACCAGATCTTCTCTCTGGTGGCCTATGCCAAATGGTCCCCCAGTGGCAAAGTATACCCTGCCGTCGGCAAAGCCGACACAGGCACGGTGGAAACTGCGGGCATCTGCGAAGGAGCCTGGACTAACCCGGTCACCCCTAGAAAATTCCCGACCGGGTAAGAAGGACCCCCTACCCCGGGGCCCAGGGTGATAGTTGAAGTCACCGGGTGGGGCGTCGGTGACTGGACCACCGCCCCGCCCGTGCGAGGCCAAGGCCATTGAAAAGCCCCCCCAACGTGGCCATGTGTGTTTGTGCACTATTTTGGACCGCATACTCACACGCTGCGCCCCCATGGGCCGCCCCCACCGGGGGTTCCGACCCACTGGGAGCGTCGGAGCTCACGACCGCCCTAGAGCTCGTCGACGGGGCTTGCTCAGCACCGGCCTGTTGATTGGGGAGCTGCGGGGCAGTGGCCGAAGCCGGGCCACGCGCCTCAGGCAGCTCAACCCGTCCCACTGCCTGCCGCTGCCCAGCAGACGATGGACCGACCGGCCCCACAAAAGGGGCCGAAGGGTGACTAACCCGGGCCAGTGATGCCTCAAGGGCCGCAACGCAGGCCAGGAGGGCCTCCACGCTGACATAGCCACCTAAACCAAGGGGGGGTAAAGGGCCAGCCGGCCCACTAACTACAGGCGTCGGCACAGGTCCCTGTACCCCGGGGCCGGAATAGGGCCACGATCCAAAGCCCGGGCCCGATAGGGCCGGGAAGAACCCGGCCATGGAAGGGGGCCACCCCACCCCCCAAGGCTGGAATCCCCCGCATTAAGCTGCACCCCAACGGAGGAAGGCCCAGCAGAATGGGTGACGCCAGCAGCGGCGGCCGCCGCTAGCGGGCCGGGAGCCACGGCCCCTACTGTGCCCGCACGCGGACCCCCAGCCTCCGGCCAAGGGGGAATTAACCCCATCCCACCGGTCCTGGTGGGTTCGGGCAGAGGAGGCTGCTGGGGAGGCGCAGCCGCGGTCCTCCGACCCGGAGTGCGCCTCCGCGCGGAACGAGCTGCGTTCGCAGTCGCCTTCTTCTTTGAGGGCATTGCAGCTGGTCAATGGGAAGCCTAAAAGGAGAGAATCAGCAGCCAAGAGGCTCAGGTGGACAAGCGACGGAGGTAGGAGGGAAAAGCTTCTCCGCTCCGTCGCTTCGCAAAATGGCAGCTCGGCTGCCTCGTGGCCACCCCTTTTATAAGGGAGCTGGCCACGCCCCTAATTACCCGGATGCCTTTGTCCGGTGGGGGGGCCCCGCAAAGAGCGCGGTGGCCATTTTGGCGCCGCGCTTGCATTCTCCAACTCCATAATATCCTTCTGGAGGTATGGCGACCAGAACTGTACACAGTATTCCAGATGGGGCCTCACCATAGATTTATAAAGAGGCAAAATGACACTTGTTGACTTATTTTCTATACCCTTCCTAATGATCCCTAGCATTGAGTTTGCTTTTTTCACTGCTGAGGCACACTGGGTTGACACCTTCATTGCGTTGTCCACCAGGACACCAAGGTCCCTTTCCTGGTTTGTCGCAGAGAGTTCAGAACCCATCAGTTTATAAATGTAATTGGGGTTTTTTGCCCCAACATGCATCACTCTGCACTTACTAATGTTGAAGCTCATTTGCCACTGTTTTGCCCACTCCCCCAGTGTCAAGAGATCCCTCTGGAGCTCCTCACAATTTCTCACAGTTTTCACTGCCCTGTATAATTTAGTGTTGTCAGCAAATTTGGCTACCTTGCTTTTTACTCCTACCTCTAGATCATTTATGAAGACATTGAAAAGCAGGGGTCCCAGTACTGAACCTTGGGTGACCCCACTCTTTCCTTCCCTCCACTTGGAGAAGTGTCTATTTAGTGCTACCCTCTGTTTCCTGACTTATGAAAGCAGTAGCTTTGAGGATGGATAACATGGAAATAATTGGTGGTGGCAAATCCTAGGAACACACAGTTTCAGGACTTATCCAAAAGCCATTCCTGCACCCCTCCAATGACTACTATTTTGTCTTCCATAGACATCTCAGTCACTACCGTGTCATACCCAGGACCACAAGACACATTGTCACCTTTATTGCAAAGAAGGATTTAGGGCTTCAGTAGTTGGATGACCACAAGATGATCAGGCAGGAAAGCACTCAGTGGAGGACCTCCACTGACTGAGTAGCCTTTTTGCTCCCTATCTCACTTTCCCCCCCTTTAATGTCAATTCACCTAAATCAGTGATGGCAAGCCTTGGCACTCCAGGTGCTCTGGAACTTCAGTTCCCAGAAGCCCTGATCAGCAGGAGTGCTGATTTGGGCTTCTGGTAATTGCAGTCCAAGAGCACCTGGAGTGCCAGGGTTCACCATCCCTGGCCTAAATCTAGATTACTATGGGAATCTCAACTTGCCTTTAGGATCCATATGAAAACCCAATTTTGTGCTAAATAGGGACCACTTTGGTGGGAAGGTAAACAGCATTCCGTGCACTCCAGACAACACTGAACCCTATAGTTCGATATGGCTGAGTTTGAAGCAAGGGTGACCTTTACCCTTTACTTCTTCACATCCCACTTCATCACAGAGAGGAATTAGTCTAGTTTAAAATCACTTGCTCCCACTTAATAAATAGCATACACGGTTTGCACCATCCCTGATAATTATCAGATCATGAATCACACAATATGTGCTGTCGTCTCTGACCTCTGGTGACCCTAAGAATGAGAGATCTCCAAAATGCCCTGCCCAATTCTTGCAAGTTATAGTCTGTGGCTTTCAATAGGGAATCAATCCATTTCTCATTTTCTGCTGCCTTCTATTTTTACCAGCATTATTATCTTTTCCAGAGAGTCTTCTCTCCTCATGAGTTGCCCAAAGTAAGACAGTTTCAATTTCATCATTTTCCCCTTGAGAGACAATTCAGGCTTGACTTGCTCTAGGACCCACCTGGTTGTCTTTTTGGCAGTCCAGGATATCCGCAGAACAGTCTTCCAGCACTACATTTCAAAGGAATATTTTTCTCTATCAGCTTTCTTTACTGTCCAGCTTTAGCATCCTTACGTGGTGATCAGGAATACAATAATGTTGATGGTCTTGGTCTCCAGTGTTGCATCAGCAAACTTGTCTCTCCAGGTGTTCTTGGACTTCAATACCTAGAAGCCCAACTCAGTACACCTGCTGATCAGGACATCTGGGAATTGAAGCCCAAGAACATCTGGAGAGCCAAGTTTGCTGACCCCTGTGCATGATGATCTTTTTGCACCTAGGTATACAAAATCTTCAACTACCTGTATATCTATTTTTCATTTTCAACATTAAAGTTATACTGTTATTCTGCAGATAATAGTTCTGCTTTTTTTCTGCCAAAATTGCTCAGTTGGTGATGGATCCTTATTCCCAGCCAAGGAACAATATGTCCAAAGTCTGTTAACACCCTGCCAAATCCACAGTGGAACATTTGGCCCCAAACTATTAACAGTCTTAGAAATAATTTGAGAGAGATATGGAAGCCTTCTATAGCTGTAGTAACAAGTTCTAGTCTAGATACTTGCCCCAACATCAACTTGGTGTTGGTGTTGACGATATATGGAGGAAGTAAACAGTTAAGGGGGATGGGGGTGTAGGAGGGGGAAAAGGAAAAAATAAAATATTTTGTCACTTTAAATACCAACAAGTTCGTTTTAGTCAGAGATTTTGTGAATCAGATACAGATTTAGGCAATTCATACCCAACATGCTTTTCTTCACCCATGACAGGGCTTTCAAAGTTGGATATATTTTGTTGTATTAGTGCTTGTCAATTTTATAACCAATAAATTGATTCATCACACTTCGTCTTAACATCAAAAAGCAACATGTGTTAACTTCATATAAATAATGTAGACAAATGTGGTCATGGTGGGGAAAGATGCAAAATGAGAAGGGCAAAGAAGAGAAAATAAGAGGGGGAAACCACTAGTGTTTTATAAGTGCTGAACAAGACAGAATTCGATGAAGAGAGAATCTATAAAGATCCTCATGATACTGAAAAACAAAATGTCACATTAGATAGGCTATGATATTCAGGCTGAAGGCAGAGAGTGAGGGGGAGTGTTTATGAAACTTAGAATAAATCACAGAAAATCCCTTTTAGACTACTATGACAAGTGAGATTGTCACTGCAGAACAGTAAAAAATGAAAGCTGTTTTCTGACTATTAAGAAGATGCTTTAGGCCTCTAATAGTTGCTCTTTTCTAAGTTCACAGCATGCCTCTTTTCCAACTGGTCAAGGAATTAAACACTTGGCCTATCATCAATCAAGCCATTTTTTTCCAGATTTACTAAAATTTAATGGATGAGTTTACAAAGTGAAAGGAATTATTTTTCTTACATAAGCAAAGTAAGCATTGGTGGTAAAATGATAACTTGCAAGAACAATGGTTAGAATTGCAATTATATTATCAGTATTATAAACAAATATCTTTAGAATGACATAATGCCTTTTGTGACTTGGGTGGTTGCATTAGAGTGCCCAATGTCTAGAGAGAGACATAACTTAAATCAAAATGTAACACATTTATTAACCTTTAGATCAAAAGTAGACAGAGGTTAATAAAGAAATATTAACTTGAATATAATCTATTTTGAAACAATATTTTAATGTGGAATCCTTTTATCGAGCTTCAGTCAGTGTGATTTTTGTGGCTGTTTTCTGTTAGTCAAGGCATTAAAGACCAAGTCAATGCTTGTGACAGGCACCTATAAAATGTCATTTAAACTCTTGACCTACACTTGGATTTCACAGTTCTCATCTTGGAACAAGTTTGTTCACAGATGTATGTGATGTCAAAGACTGTGAATGCACCAGCAGCAGATTTGTTTAAATTGGTCAATATATCAGGCAGACCAGAATAGAAATCTAACAGATTAATTTCTTTCTAAACATCTCTGAAATTATCACTGGTTTGCAAATAAATTGATTCCATCTGAACAAAGTTATGGGCACCTGAGTTCTGCTAGCTAACAAAGCACCCAAAATAATCAAAATGCAATGGAGGATGAGACCATGAGGGGGTCTGATAGAAGGAACCATGGAGACTAGAAGAAATAATGTTTCAGAACAGTGTTGAGTCTTACGTTTTGCAAGAAATCAGCTATTGCAGATATTCCATATTATATGAAATATTTCAATAGTCTTTCATTTGTCGCTTTGAATTGGTTTCTTAACCTGCTGATTTCCAGTAAATCATAACTAAAGTAGGCCCATTGACTCAATGGGAATTTGGTGAATCATTTATTCTATAAGTTGCATTTGTTTCAGTAGGCCTAATCTAGTTGCAGCTTATTACTGGATTTCAGTCATTGTACTTTTTTTATTGTAGGCTTCATTAGTGAACTTCTACAGTAAATGTGATAGCATATATTTTATATATAAATGACACCTAATTTCAGATAATTTTTCTTCCTGAAAAGTGTTTTTCAAAATTTAGAAAATTGTTACTTCTCTCTGCACTGAGGAAGATCCAGGACTTCTGTCTGAGCAGATATTCATTCATCCTGCCAACCTAGCATTTTGAAAGCAAGAAATTGCAAGTAGATAAATAAGGAGCACTTTGGTGGGAAGGTAACAGTGTTCTGTGCACTCTGGTGTCTAGTCATGCCTGCCACATGACCACAGTAACATCTACAGAAGCAGACAGCACTGGCTCTTCAGCTTTGAAACAGAGATGAGCACTGCACCCTAGAGTTGGATACGGCTGGCTTTCGAGCAAGGGAAACCTTTACCTTTACCTTTACCTTACAATGTTAACAGAAGATGAACTTGGTAAGATACCTTGGGGGAGTGGCAGCTACAGCTTTCAGAATTTCCAGTAAGCATGGCCACTGGCCAGGACTGGTGACAGGTTCTTGGAATTGTTGTTCCAAATAATTAACATTTCCAAAGTCTTCATAGAAAATATGGTAACAATATGAAGTTTACTCACCTGATCAATCACCAAAGATTAAAAATATATATATACTATGAACCAGGAGTTCCCAACCTACAGCCCATGGGCCAGACCTGGCCTTTCACTATCTCCCCCGCACCCGGAAATAGAAGTGGGTATGTTTCTATCGACCATAAAATGTGCCCACACATGCAGAAATGCACCCATGACTGCCATAAATGCAGAAGTGAGCGCATTTACGTCAGCCATAAATGTGCCCACTCCTGTGGGCGTGGTCCAGCCCACTCAGCTGTTCCAAAAAGGTTGACAACCCCTGATCTACAGACTAAACATTGAAAACTTTTCCTGAGCAGTGATGCCATAATCTCAAAAAAAAACCCGAAGCTTTTTGGAATGCTGCTAAGGATATCATGGGTTGATTGTGTGACTAATGTAGAAGTGTTGTGCCAGATAAATAAAAAACAAGAACTGTTTAAGACTATCGAACAAAGAAAGCTCCAATACCTTGGCCATATCATGAGGAACAACATAAAGTATAGAATACTCCAACTCGCTCTGCAAGGAAAGATCCCTGGGAAGAGAGGCCCTGGACATAGATAGACTTCATGGCTGAAAGACCTGAGAAACTGGTGTGGCATGTCCTCAGAAGAACGGTTCCAAGAAGTTACAATAAGAACAGGAAGACTATTGCCATGATGAAAGCCAATATCCGGAATTGATATGGATATGGCACCTGAGGAGGAAGAAGAAGAAGATGCCATAATCAAGACTAATTTTCTTGTTACACAGTGTTCTGTATTATACAGCCATCAGGCAATGGAAACAAAGACCCATTTCCACCTTTTAAACAGCTAGAAAGTTGCTTCTTAATTAGTGTAATGGAAGGGGGTAGGGTTTGACCACAAATTTTCTTCACTGTTCTAAAATAATTGTTATAGAACTACTTGTGCCATCTTTTAAAATGGCTGTAATTACCTTCATTCCTCTGCAGGGGACAAGGAGCAGGAAGAAAAGAATATAATTAAGGAATTGCTTGTTTTACAGTTCAAGGGAAATTAGAGTGATTAAGTTCTTTATGAAGCTAGAAAAAAGAATAATTGTTTGGTGGGGGAGAGTAATTTTGGTGTGTTTCCCCCCCTCCCCCATCACACATGCCAGCACCACAAGAGAAAAAGTAGTGCTTCTTCAAAGAGTGGTGAATATTTGCTCACCTACTATATACATATGTTCCCATTTGATAAATGCTGCTTAAACTAAGAAAAAATTGCAGGCTGCTGAAATTCCCTCTCTGTGTGGCGCAGGAGAGAGAGATTGTAAAGGCAGTTTTCAAGTCCTTATCTGTAAAGGAAAAGAGATGATTGCCTTAACCTTTGTTATCAGTATGAGACTTGCTTTAATGCTCATAAAAGCTCAAAAGGAGTTAAGAAGGCAGGGCTAGACCAGCGGATTTTTTTTCTTTCCCAGGCAAGTGACTCACTGTGGCAGAGCGAAACCTCTGTGGAAACATGGAAAGCACAGGTTTTCAATAACAGTGAAACAGCGCCTCTCAGAGGTTAGCTCTCGCAGTATATGACTTTCGAAGAGAGTTTAAGATTCAGAAAGCACGCAATATAACTTTCGAAGAGAGTTGAAGATTCAGAGAGCACGCAAGAGTCTAGTAAGAAAGGACTGGCTTCACACAAGGAGACCAAAAGGGTCCAGTATATGCCACATTTATGAAGAATCAGAAGTGACCCAGAAATGAATAGGGTCACTGTGTCTCAGGGCACTAACTGGAGACTTATGGAAGTGTTGTACTGTCTTCGGTTTCCTGGTAGACAAATTGCAGGGCAAACACTGTCTCTGAGTGCTGATTTGTATGTCTAGATATCCATTCCCTGCCCACTCCCAGGTACTGTACTACCAAGCCTCTCTGGCTTGGCATGAAGGTGACTGCATGAGTGTTGTGTGTTATAAAAGTGTGCCACCAATTCAGTTTTGACTCATGATGACCCTTTTCAGGATTTTTGTAACAGTAGGCCTCGCTCTGATGTGGTTTACCATTCCCTTCTCCTGAGGCTGTGCAGCTGGCCCAGTGCCATACAGGCAGGCTCTTCTGGGATGCAAAATGGGGAACTGAACTCCCAACCTCTAACTCCACAGCTAAATACTTAACTCAATGAGTAATCTTCATAGCCCAATGTGTGTTACACACATAACATTTGTTTAGAAGGGATTTCACACTCTTTGTCTTACCCTTTCTTACACACATTCACATACACACATTTTGCAGCTGTTAAAAAAGAGCCTTCCTCCAGGCGCATTATAACAACATTGTTTATTATTATTAATAATTATATTTTTTATTGCCCATCTGGGATATTTCCTACTCTGAGTGTTGTACAAACAATTAAGTAAACAACAATGAGATAATACAACAAACAACAAAAAAATGCCTCCTGGCCTGTTTTGGCTCTGAAAACTCAGGAAATGCAAAACTGCTGACAAGGCGACCTTGGAAACAGCAGTAATTCTGCCTTCACCACATACTTGATTGCTTCCTGCTGTAAATCTAATATATTAGGATCATTTTTTGCAATATAATTAGACTTATAGTCCCAAGCCCTCTGTAAAACCCTCCTATTGCTATATAGCATCACTGTACACTTAAAAGAGTATAATTATACCTTTGCTGTCTAATTATTTGATCGTAAAATTGTTATTTGTAATAATTATATTTTAAAATATCAACCCACTTTAAGCTTTTCAGCATACAGTAGGTAACCCCATCAGGTTTTGTGCTTGTTTTGTTCACTAACATGCAGATGGAAAGGCGAGCATTTAACAAATAAATAGGGATCATTTCAGTGGGAAAAGATCTTAGAGACATGAAAGAAGCCTCATTCAGGTGTCCCCTGAAGTGTGGTTTCTGCAGCAAAAATTCTTTCAACCCAGAATAATTTCTGACATGGAACCATTATTGTTATCTATTGTTGTTATAAAATGTACCAGAAAATGTACTTATCCATAACTAATGATGGATATCTAAATGCAGCACAGAAAGCCTCCAAGTATTTTCACTTTGTTCTATTCTGCATCTGAAAATTGGGAATTCATTTAGCCTGGTTAAAATTGGGTGAAACTATTTTCATGCAAAGAGCTTATAGTTCAAAAAGATGACTAAAGAGTTGCTGAAAGAACCTCAAAATTTATGTTTTCAACCAAAGAAGTAGTGTAATTAACTGAGAGATTCTGGAAGTCACTTCTCAGCCTTTTGGTTAATTCAAGCATAGTTTGAGAGAATCTGGAAGTTGCCGTCCAAAACAGAAGCTTTCCCAAGTTTTGGGTTTCTTTTATCATAAGGTAACAGTTTCCTCTACATGCACAACAGCCAAGTCAGAGAGCATCAGCTAGCCAAACCTCTTTTGTTACAATAGTAGTGGACTAAATATACATTTAATCACCTATGTTTATTCCAAAGTGGCATACAGTTCAGCAACAGGTATATGACTAAGGACTTTTTCTTTAAAACCATAGATATGAAATTATATAATAGTAAACATTTCAAGGAGGAGAAAAGTCAGTCATCAAACATCTCTGCACTTTCTGAGGAATGCATATCTATTCAATTTCCCTCTGTAAAAATTTACTTTTTCCCCTCTTCAATCTATACTCCTCTACCTTTTTAATGAGGTAGCAGGACTCAGTATGTTAATATGTTTGACAGTGTAGCCTCTATCATGCCATTTCTTAAATAAACCCTAACCTTTAATTTAAAAAAGAAGTTGAATTAAAACTTCCTTCCTGACAGGCAAATTCCTGTTATTTGTTATTTGGGTAAACTGAGGTAATTTGTTCTCAATAAGTAAAAGCAGGAATATATTCTGGTTCCCCTCTCATTTTGTTCCTCAGAAACATAAGAATATGTAAATCAAAAGCAAAAAATTTTTTCTCCTTGTCAATTAGGATTGATAAGCAAATGGAATAAAATTAGTGTTTGTGTGGGTGGGTGGTGATGGTGGTGGTGGTTTCCTGTCAAAATACCCTTGAAGGATAACATTTAAAATGAACTTTTAAAAAATCAGTTATATGTCTTATTCAAAAAGCAACTAGATCTGTAACTAATTGCTTCTACAGTCTGTCAAAGACTAGTCCCACAGAAGTCTTTGCAGGCGCACCCCCCAAAGAAAGACTCAGACACTGGTATATGGATAAAGGCACTGGGCCACTTTTATTGAATAATGCCCTAGTCCGAATTATAACTTTCAATTGGTACTCATCCAATTATAATTCTTTAAGGCAAGCAGGCCGCAGTAACACTGGTAAGGTTCCTCCCAAAATTGCCAATGGCAATTGGCTACAATGTATCCATTTTGTATCAATTTGTATGTTGAGACAAACAAATTGTTGACCGTAGTAAATAAACTATCTACTGACCCCAACCTCTGACGTGTATCCGTCAAATCACGGGGTGATGCATGCTGAAAAGCTCGTGCCATCACCCCTTGCCTGGTTCGTCGTTGACCGGTCAACGTTATTACACCTGTACCTGTCTAAGTGTTGGCCAGTCAATTGCGAACCTGCCGGATACCTATGGGTCATAAATCTTTACCTTACCAGTGCTACCCGCCACATGGGGAGGCTTCAATGAAGACTCACCGCCCCCCCCCCCCCCGACCGTCAGCACGGACAACAGGCCTGCTTGCAAATCTTCCAAAAAGAGGTTCATACCTCTATCCGACAGGTGGACCCCATCCCCTGCATACAGATCGTAATTTTGTAAACTAATGGTGGGGTGTCGGACGACCATCCCCAAACCCTTGTCTGCCAAGAACCGGGCCACTGCCCTGTTCACCGAGCGACGAGCGCGGTCAAGGGCACGGAGGTCAATACCTCCCCTGTAAGCGTGACGTGGTATGATGTCCGACCATAGCAGCCTGGTGAATGGCCACACATTGTGCAAATAAGCTAGAAAGGCCAGTGACCTGGCCTAGGTCATTGCCCCCGAGGTGCAGCACAAGGACATCAGGCGGTTCAGCATCCCTAATGGAGAAAAGGAATGGCAACAGTTCCCGCCATCTCATTCCATGCTTACCGTACCAACGTATGCATGCGGCCGCACGCAGTCCAAGCTGGGGTCCCCACTCTGTCGCCGCAGCATACTGAGCTGCCCAGTGCATGTAACTGTGGTCCACCAGCCATACTGCCACCGGTGTGCGGGGACACACAGGGTCTGTAAGAGAAAAAGAGAACAGTGACTTAAATGGTACTCATGTCTGAAGAGGACGAACATACAATGCAAAACGCATAGATCCCCATCTTCCCATACGGCATATATCAGCCTCAGAGTACCCAAATGCAGCTGCAGTTGAAGCAGCACCTATTCTAAATGAATGGGTGCCGTAACGAGCCCCTGGGAGGCCAACACTGGAAAGTGCCATACCGGTCACCTTCCAAAATTGAAATTTAGTAAGGGGAGACCCATCCTGGTGGCAGAAAAACGGGCCAGGGTGCGTGCCACGCACTGCCAAGAACTCCTGTAGGGCACCAACCAGACAGATGTCTGCAATGGAACATCGTAGCAGTCTAACTCCATTGCCTACGCCGTGCTGATCAACCTTTGAGGACCGTATCCTCAACTGAGCCCACTCATTAGAAACATAGACATCGTCGAGTTCCAGTGCCCTACGAGTCGCATCCACCTTAGACAGTAGTACCAACTCACTGATGCGGAGCGCTCCAAAGAAGGCCACCGTGGTAGCCGCATGAAAAAGAGCTGCCTCATACCTGTCAAAACATAGGTTAGGCCAGCCTCGTGCAAGGTGTGTGAGCACCCCTGGGGAAATTGGGTGCTGAGTGTCCAGGCGGCGGCCACGTTCCCGTGTCCGCCCCTCCAAAACATGCCATATGCGAAAATCGTTCATGCTGTCAGCAAAACCCCCCACCTTGGCAACAAATGACAATGCTGACAGCCTAGATGCTATAGTGCGGGGAGCGAGGCCCTGACTGTGTAAATGAACCATGAATTGTAAAACCTGTGCCACTGGAATGGGCCACAACTCTGGCAACCGAAGTTGCGCACGAAAGCTATTAAATTGAACTAAAGCATGATGATACGCCTTACGCGTGCGGGGCGCCAAGGACATGCCAATCGCCCGGTTCACCTCTCCTTGCCAAATGTCCAAATCTCGGCCAGAAGTGGTGAGGGGAATTCCTCTGCGTCCGGAGCCAAGGCGCGGAACCGGGGGATCTGCAGGCGGGATAAAGCATCAGCAATATCATTATCAATGCCTGGTACATGTCTGGCCCTGAAAAGCACGTTAAGGCGTAGGCTACGTAACACGAATTGGCGAACTAAAGCCATCACCCTGGGCGATTTAGATGTCTGAGCATTGACAATGTGCACTACTGCAGCATTGTCACACCAAAAATGGACCACTGAGTCGGCCCACTCCTCGCCCCATAGCATCAAAGCTCCCAGGATTGGAAAAAACTCAAGGAATGTAAGATCACGGAGGCGATCCGTGACCTGCCATTCTGGAGGCCATTGGCCATAAGCCCACCTTCCCTGGAAGTACATCCCATATCCCAGGGAGCCGGAGGCATCCGACTGCACTTGAAACCTAGGTGAATCTAAAAGGTCGGACCTCCAAAAGGATACCCTGTTGAAGTCCCGCAGGAATGAGAGCCAAACCAAAAGGTCAGCCCGCATGCCCCTGGTTAGTCGGACTCTATGATGGCGCCTTGTCAAGCCAGACATGGCATCGCACAGGCGCCGAGCAAATGCCCTGCCAGGCGTAACCACCCTGCAGGCAAAGTTAAGATGGCCATGCAGTACCTGCAGCTCACGAAGTGACACCTTACGTTTGGCCAGCAAGGCCAGCAAGGCCAAAATCATCGCAGAGATCCGGGTAACCTTGGGTAACCGGGATGCCTGTGCGACCGTGTCAATTTCGATACCCAGAAATGTGAGGGTAGTGGATGGGCCCTCGGTCTTTTCGGGCGCTAAAGGGACACCCAGTTCCTGTATTAGCGTCTGAAATGTGGTGAGGAGACGCATGCACGTGTCCAAGCCCCATTCACCCCCGAACAAAAAGTCATCGAGGTAATGGGCTACAGACCGAGACCCGGACCTGCGAACAAAGGCCCACTGAAGGAAGGTGCTAAAACGTTCAAATGCTGAACAGGATATAGAGCAGCCAAAAGGCATGGCCTTATCTACATAGAACTTCCCTTGGAATCGAAAACCCAATAGCTCAAAGTCCTCAGGGTGCACTGTCAACAATCGGAATGCCGATTTGATGTCACATTTTGCCAGGAGGGCACCCGGACCACAAGAGCGCACCATCCGTAGGGCTTGGTCAAAGGACATATACCTGACCGAACAAAGGTCATCAGGGATAGCATCATTGACAGAATAACCCGCCGGGTACGATAAATGGTGGATTAAACAAAATTGCCCCGGGGCCTTCTTGGGTACCAACCCCAGAGGGGAGACCTTCAGGTTGGGAAAGGGTGGCACAGAAAAGGGGCCTGCCACCCTCTTGGCCCCAACCTCCTTAGCAATACTCAGGGCAGCCACCTCCTCTCTACCCTTCAGGGACAGTAAATTGGGTGCATCTTGGGGTCCCCGCACTCCTTTGAATGGGATTCGGAAGCCCCACTGGAAACCCTCAAGGAGGTACTTTGCATCCTCCCTCCTTGGATAAGTTGAGAGCCATCGCTCCAACATATACACATTAACTGGGGAGGGGGCCTTTTGCCTGGCTAGCTCCCTCAGCAGCCGCTCTGCCCGCTCCCTGTCCACCTCTACCTCTGCCCCGTGACCCGCCGGCCCGCGGACACGCGATGGCGGCGTGGGGGCCAGCGCAAGAGGGACACTCATGTTTGTATCGGCACTGCCGCTTATTGCACACACCGCTGGCCGAGAAGCTCCAACACAGCAAGCGGGCTGGAACCCCCCGCCCTGCCAGCTGGCGGGAAGCCTGCGTTGGAGCAGCTCGCTGAACGGCATGGCCACAATTATACCTATCCCCAGGCGCCGGACGCGTGGGGGTCATGTATAATAGCCACAATTTCTGACAGGGCTCATCCCATCTCATCTCCGGGTGCAATGGCACCCTCATTCTGAATTCCTCATCGTAAGCCAACCACGACGGGCCAGGAAAATCCACCATCGCCCTGTAAATATTGTCCAAATATTGGACCATAGGAATGGCCAGGTCTGGCCGGGCTCTGAGATACACCGCCATATAAATAAGATATGTGGGCAACCAGTTGTCCCAGGTGCGTGGTGGCTTATGACGGCGGGACAGCTCTTTGTCTTTGTCATCCTGTCCCTCTCTCTCCTCCTTAGTGGGCTCACGATTCAATAGGGAGAATATATCCACGTACTCCCCCCGCCAAATCTTTTCCCTCGTGACCTGGGACAAATGATCACCAAGGAGCAACGAATAACCAGCTGTCGGCAAAGCCGTCACCGGCACATTAGGTACCTGGGGCATGCGCAGCAGAACCTGGACAGTCCCTGCGATGCCCGGCACTTGCCCGGGGGCGGAAACCCCCACCCCCAACATTGCACCAGTCTGGAACCAAGGGGCACTGGTATAAGGTTGCAACTGATGCCCACTCGCCCCGACATTACGAGGCCATGGCCACTGAACCCCACCATTGGAAGTGGACTGAGATGTGGGTGCATTAACCTGAACCTGATACTCACTAGTTGCACCCCCGTGAGCCACCCCCACTGGGGGTTCTGGCCCACGGCGGGCGTCGGAGCTCGCGACCGGAATCGAGCTCTGGGGCCACACCTGACCACTCTCCTGCTGTATCTCTGGCTGAACTGGGAGCTGCGAGACACTGGCCGGGGTAGGCCGAAGTGTCTCCAGCAGCTCAACCCGGCTAGCCGCTTGCTGCAGTGTGGCGGCCATTGAGGCAGGCAGTGGACCCAAAGGTGCCCCCGCAGCAAATGAAGGGCCACCAGGCACGGGGTTGTGTGCCATCCCTAAGGACGCCTCAAGCACCGCTAAACGCGTTAGCAATGCATCAACTGCCACAGATCCCCCAGTATAGAGTGGGCCGGGTGGGCCGGATGGCCACCAGGCATTGGACCAGAAACCCCTACATGAGAGCCCGGGCCCGAATAGGGCCATGCCCAAAATTCCGGCCCATGAGGGGCCAGAGGTGGAACGTGCTGCGCACCAGCACCAGACCCACCCCCGCTGCCTGGACCCATGGCCGGTATCTGCGGGCCAAGGGCCGAAGCTCCGGAAGGGCCAGCTGAAGGCTGACCGGCCGAGGGCCAAGCAGCCTGCATCGCCCCACCGGTATCGGTGGGGGTCGAGTCCTGGTGTGTGGGCGCAGCCCTGGTCCTCCGACCCAATGGCTGGCCCCCACGCTGCACAGGGCCAAAAGTCCTCCCCGCGGGCCGCGGCTTCGTTGCCGAGGCCCTTCGTTTAGGAGGCATATCTAAGGAGGAGGATCCCTTTTCAGGGATCGAAGAGCAGAGAAAAGGCACAGAGGAGCCCGCAAGCCAAAGGCTCTGTGCCATATCCTTCCTTCCCAGCCGGGAAGGACCAAGGGGGAACAAGCAGCGACGGAGAAAACTTCTCCTCTCCGTCGCTCTTTTTTAAAATGGCAGCTCGGCTGCCTCGTGGCCACCCCTTATATAGAGGGGTGGCCACGCCCCCTAACTCACCCGGATGTCTGAGTCCGGGTGGGGGGGGCCGCAAAGAGCGTGGCGGCCATTTTGGCGCCGCGCTTTCATTTGCTTCAGTGCAGCAACAAGAGAACTAGTAGTCTTGAAGAAGTAAGAGGACAATGAGTAGCTCAGGGGCTCTCAACATTTTTCAGCTGTGGGCTGGACCACTCACCCTCAAACAGCTGAGCAGGCCAAACTGGTGGTCTCCCCAGCTGTAAACACTGCAGTAAAATGCATCCGCAGCTGTTGTAAACACATTTACGATGGTTGCAGACTCATTTATAGCTATATTCAACATGTTTATGATGGCCGCAGACTCATTTACAGCTGCCGTAAATGCATTTACAATGGCCATAAATGAGTCTGTGACTGATTCTGGTGGCAGCGGCAGCTGTAGGGGCAGCTGGAGCAAGATTGGGGGCTGGATTATTTGATGCCATGGGTCGGATCTGGCCCATGGGCCATAGGTTGAGAACCCCTGGTATAACTAGAAGACACAGTGCTCAGCAAAATTGTAGTAAGCAGTAAAATTGGGGAATATATGTGATTTTTGTCTCCCCACTCAATTCAGTTCAAGGCCAGGATGGTAAAGCCAAGACATGCCATTTGTGGGGAGGCACTGAATGCCTTGGGTAACTGCTGTGGCAGAGGGTGGTTGATATGTGCTGGTGCTTTATGGCTGGAGAAACATAAAAAACATGATTTTCATACTGACCTCTGGGGAGGAATCATGACTTCAAAATAATGCTTAGCAACTGCTTTTATAGTTGTGCTGCAGTCAACATTACATTCTGTGTATATGAAGAGCAGAGATTTTCCCTCCCTCTCGCATACTATTTGGTTTCAGAGATCTGTTAGCTGCTGTACAACTGGTATCTGTGTGTATGTTTGCTTTTATTTTGTCTGTATAGAATGGATATTTTGCTAGAGTTTGGATTGCCACCTCCTTCCAAAACCACCTAGCACAGCCCATTGTGCCGCTTTCTCAAGACTCTCTAAGAAGGGAGATTCATTTCAGCTTATTTATATAGTAAAATTTTCTATAATATATATAATATATCATATGTATATAACAAGGCACTGTGGTGGCTTAGTGGTTAAGATGCTGAATTTGAAGACTGGAAGGTCAGATTTCAAGACACGAGTACCACATGATGGAGTGAGTTCCCATCTCTGTCCCAGCTCCTGCCAACCTAGCAGTTTGAAAGCAAGAAATTGCATGTAGATAAATAGGGACCACTTTGGTGGGAAGGTAAACAGTGTTCTGTGCGCTCCGGTGTCGAGTCATGCCAGGCACCCGGGTGTGTAGGGAGGGAAGGGGGGATGCGGAAGTGTTCCATTCTCCCCTTCCCTCCCAGTGTGTGTGTGTGTGTGTGTGGGGGGATTTAGGGAAGGGGGGATGGGGAAGCATTCTGTTCCCCCATTCCCTGTCCGTGAGGGGGAGGCGGGGAAGGGAGAGGAGAGGGGGAGGCGGCAGGTGAGTAGGCTGTTGGGGGGGGTATACACAGGGAGAGAGGGGGGAGGCTGCCTTACTGATCATGGCTGAGGGTGAACTTGCAGAGAGGGCTCCTCTTGATGTGGAGGTAGGTCTGGCAGCAGAGTTTGCAGGGGCACGGTAGCAGCCTCTGGTGGGGTTGCGGAGAGGAGGGGGAGTCCCTCTTCTCCCCACGGCCCTGGGGACGAAGGCCAGTGCTGGCCTCACCGCAGCTTCGGTGGGGTAGTGGGGAGGAGGGGGCGACTGCCTTCAGCAGCCTTGCTCTCCCTGCCTGGAGAACTCTGCTGCTGATCCATGGAGAAAGGCGAGCGTGACGGCCATTTTTTTCCTGTCACACATGCCGGCTGTCCCACCTCCTCTGTGCTCACATCCTCATGCCTGATTGGCTGAGGTGTGCTGCGGCACAGAGGATGCTGGGAAGCATAGGTTTTTTTTGTTAGAGTTCATGGGGCGTTTGCCCCACTCTTGGCTTCTGGAAACCCGTGACAACATTGTCCAGGAGGGAAGGTAAGTGTGGCTGGCTCATTACGGGATGGGCTGGATGTATGCGGACACACATTCCGGACACGCACGGCCCAACCCATTCTTATAGGTAAAGATATGGGCCAAATCCACCCCTGCTCCAGCAGCTGCAGTCACTACCAAAATCAGCCACAGACTCAATTACGGCTATCACAAACATGTTTACGACAGCCGTAAGTGGTGGGGGGACCCACCAGTCTGTCCCCCTCAACTGTCTGAGGGAGTGTGACCCAGCTCCTGAATGAAAATGGTTGGCAACCCCTGATATATAGCAAGCAAGTACGACATTGTCTTCTCCAGGTTTGGTGAATGTTGGTTTACAAGGCAATGGCTGAAATTTTAGAGAATTGCTATATTTCTCATGATATCAAGATAGCAAGCAAATCTTATGGCAAAATAATGGCAATTAATGCTGCTGCTAGACACAGGAAAAAAGGGGGGAGACTGTTGATTTCGGATTGCCATACTGTCTGGTTAGAGAAGTTTTATCAATATTTTGGACTTATTTGCCTGGCTTCCACATCCTCCTGTTTCCACTATTGTCTGTCCCAGAGGTAGATCTCCATCTCAACCCTTCTGCATTCTGTCTGTGACATCACAAGAACTCACCCTTTGTCCTTGATTTTGGCCTGACATCTCAGAAAATGGAATATGAAAATGGAGGCCCGCGCTCTCCCCAAAGCCACTCCATCGCTCGGGGATGGAGCCCACCTGCGCCCGCTGCCGACGCCGCCCCCTCTGAGCCACGCCGGGCTGGAGGGGTGAAAAGCCGCCGCCGCTGCCGCCGCAGAGAGGCCCGCGCTCTCCCCGAAGCCACTCCATCGCTCGGGGATGGAGCCCACCTGCGCCCGCCGCCGACGCCGCCCCCTCCGAGCCACGCCAGGCTGGAGGGGTGAAAAACCGCCGCTGCCGCCGCCGCAGAGAGGCCCGCGCTCTCCCCGAAGCCACTCCATCGCTCGGGGATGGAGCCCACCTGCGCCCGCCGCCGACGCCGCCCCCTCCGAGCCACGCCGGGCTGGAGGGGTGAAAAGCCGCCGCCGCCGCAGAGAGGCCCGCGCTCTCCCCGAAGCCACTCCATCGCTCGGGGATGGAGCTCACCTGCGCCCACCGCCGACGCTGCCCCCTCCGAGCCACGCCGGGCTGGAGGGGTGAAAAGCTGCCGCCGCCGCCGCCGCAGAGAGGCCCGCGCTCTCCCCGAAGCCACTCCATTGCTCGGGGATGGAGCCCACCTGCGCCCGCCGCCGACGCCGCCCCCTCCGAGCCACGCCGGGCTGGAGGGGTGAAAAGCCGCCGCCGCCGCCGCCGCCGCCGCCGCCGCAGAGAGGCCCGCGCTCTCCCCGAAGCCACTCCATCGCTCGGGGATGGAGCTCACCTGCGCCCGCCGCCGACGCCGCCCCCTCCGAGCCACGCCGGGCTGGAGGGGTGAAAAGCCGCCGCCGCCGCCACCGCAGAGAGGCCCGCGCTCTCCCCGAAGCCACTCCATCGCTCGGGGATGGAGCCCACTTGCGCCCGCCGCCGACGCCGCCCCCTCCGAGCCACACCGGGCTGGAGGGGTGAAAAGCCGCCGCCGCCGCCGCAGAGAGGCCCGCGCTCTCCCCGAATCCACTCCATCGCTCGGGGATGGAGCCCACCTGCGCCCGCCGCCGACGCCGCTGTCTGTGGGACTTTTGCCTTTGCCCTGTCTGGGACTCGTTCTCTACGAGGGGAGTGACAGGTGGGAACCACTGCTGTCGACGCAGCTGCCCTTATGGTCTTTGAACCATTGGGCACCTTTGTGGCTGCTGGGTGGTTGAGGTTAATGTTTTTGTTTTTTGCTCTGTTTATTGTATTTTTATATATGTTGTAAGCCGCTTTGAGTGGCACTTGTGTCAGGAAAGCGGGATAGAAAAATGAAAAATAAATAAATAAATAAATAGTTATATCTATCAAATTTGGCCAGTGGAAGGGAGTGACAATTTCATGTTGGCTCACTCATGAAATATTTGACAAAAATGCAAGTGGTTGTTCTACTTGTAAATGTATTTTGTTACACAGAAGTGATGCACACACAATAAAACAAACTTGACAGTGACAGAAGCATCTCTGTGCTAAATAAGACACTTTGGATTGAGTTTTATTTCCTTCTCACTCTTCCAGTGTGGAAAGTGATTGGTTTTGAGGAAACAACTGCACAGATCATAAAGAAAATATTTTCAAAAATATTGAATACTACCGAGGAAGATTTGTCATTTTAAAGGGCAACAGCCATGAACGTATCCTTGTAAAACATTATGGTGTGTTCAAACTGCTTGGAATTGGAACTTGGATTCTACAGGGTTCATGGTATCATACAAGAGAGTATGTACCATTTGATAAGCTTGAACTGGAAGCAACAATGTTGGCATCAACTTTTTGGACATCATCAGTATCTTAGAACACTTTATTTGCTACCTTATGGATGTAGAACCATATACCTATCCAGATATTCCTTTATTTTTAGTTGGTGTTGCAGTGTTCAGCCACAGTAGCAAAGCACAAAATTTTCTATTCAAACTCAAGTTGATGTGGCATAGTGCAGGATCAATATATTTCAAGCAAGAGTAGATGGCTGGGAAACTTTACCGAGAGATTGTTCCCTTAATTACATTCTCAGAGTCTGGGACTGTTTTCCTTATTGTGTGGCTTTGCCAAGCAATGGCAATTGAACTTTGCGTATGTTCATTTCTTTTGAGAATATCTGATAGCTGTGTTTTAAATAAAAGAAGGAGCAAAATTTATTGTTGTTACTGTTGATTCCACTCCATTCTCTGGACAGTTCTCAAGCTGGCTACTTATTTTATTGACTTCAGAGGTCATTTTATTGTCCTCAGATTTAAGTCTGAGTCAACCATGAGCCATTGACATCATACTGAGATTGTGAGCAATGTTTTGACTGCAGTACTGAAGCTTAATCATTTGCCCCAATGATTAATTTCCAAGTCCAAAATAACCCCTTCAGCTGATAGGTTATGCATTTTCACCACAAAATGCTTCAGAACCCCACCCCACCATCCAGTCTTTTCAGACTCCTGAAAACAATAAAGTTTCCATATGGTGATAATTTTTAGATATTCACTCATTGACACCTGACACTGGTTTCCAATTTACTAAGACAGGCAACGTCAGGAATTTAATTTACTGGTCTCCAGTAATTCACAATCAGAATTCATGATAATGGGGTAGATGGGATAGTGGTTGCATTTTGTACAAGGTAGTTACCTCTGTCCAGATCACTGGTGTAAATTGGAACAAGGCCGGTGAGTGTAAGCAAACCCAAATAACTACTAGTCTTCCAGGTTTCTGTTTATATTAGTAATTTGTTCAGTAGAACAACTTTGCAAAGCAAGGTGAAAACTGGCAGCAGAAATGGAGAATCCTTCTTTCCCCAATTCTAACCTTCAGCTATTCATCTACACATTTCAAGAAGAAATGACAAATCTCTGTGTGTGTTTTAATTGTACTCATTTCTAAGGGAGTTATTAGGGTGAATTATCCTTCTCCAATGGTCATTGTCAAGGGCTCTGTAGTCTCAGCTACATTAACAAAGTCCTATGCTGTGGCTGGAGTTTGTGGGTCACCCTGCCAGCTCATCCATGGTTAAAAACAGGCTGTCCTTGATAGGGAGTCTTCTGTTCTCCTCTTCTATCATCAGTGAATAGCTATTCTCTTTTTAGCACATCCTCTAAGACAGGTGGTGAACCTATGGCATGTGTGCCAGAGGTGGCACTCAGAGCTATCCACGCTATCACCCCAGCACAGAGTTTGCCCCGTCCCTCTGCCAAGCAGCCCAATGGGAGCGCTTCCTCCCTCCCCCCAGCACAGAGTTCATCCCAACCTTCTGCCCAGCAGCCCAATGGGAGCACTTCCTCCCTCCCCCAGCACAGAGTTCACTCTACCCCTCTGTTTGAGCACTCAGTCTTTAAAAGGTTCACCATCACTGCTCTAGGAGGAGTGAAACACTATGTCTGCTTTAGTGTGTATTTGCAACAGGGTAAAGTGTTTCTCTGTCAGCTAGGCTAATTGTCCAATCATTTTGATTTCCTACTCAGCAGTTTGAAAGCAAGAAATTGCAAGTAGATAAATAGGAACCACTTCAGTGGGAAGGTAACAGCACTCTGTGTGCTCCAGTGTCTAGTCATGCCTGCCACATGACCACCGAAACGTCTGCGGAAGCAGACAGCGCTGGCTCTTCGTCTTTGAAACAGAGATGAGCACTGAACCTTAGAGTCAGTTATGACTGGCTTTCAAGCAAGGGAAACTTTTACCTTTACCTTTACTCAGATTTCATCTAGCTAGCTTTTTATTATCCCTCTTGTGCTAAGGTGTCCAAGGGAAGAAGAAGAAGAAACAGTGCTGTTGGCTGCATAATTCAAGAAAAATAGTATCTGCTCTGAGAGATGAAAAATAAGGATAAGATGAAAGTATATTTTCTGATATGACATTAGAATGATACTCAGCAGAATCTGAATAATACATATTCCTATGGTTCTGAGCTATCTTAACAGTTTCGTTAGGATGCTATTGGGAAATGTGAAACAGTGCTAGCCCTGATGGGCCATGCTAAATGTGTACTCATCAGGTTTATTCTACAGCAATGTAGAATGGTTTTCTCCAGGCCAGTCTCCCCCCTGACACACAGGCTGCTCCTTTTGCTGATCGTTCTGATATCAGCCATGGCAGTGGCGGTGGTGGCAGTGGCGGTGGTGGCAGTGGCGGTGGTGGCAGTGGTGGTGGCAGCAGTGGCGGTGGCAGCAGCAGCGATCGCACTTTGTCCCCGCTGCTCCGAGCAGCCTCTGACTCGGTCCCCTCATTTCAGCAGTCTTTTCGGATGTAGATCGCTGCATTGGGGAAATTTTTGGAGCCTTCCACATTTCAAAATCCATGGTGCTAGGAAAGCCCCATGGCGCATCCGGGATGATGCTAGTCATGAAGTACAGCATCTTAACCAATAAATCACAATGGCCCCTTGAAGACAGTGCCCATCCTTAATCCCATGATTATTGATTTGCATTCCAAAGGTCGAAAATATCAATAAATTAACTGTTGTTTACTGTGTATCACACTGAAATTATATCATAACTCTCCCTTAACACAGAAAGAATGTGCGCAGCCACGAGAGCAATCATGTCTGCTCTTAGAAGCCAAACGGAAGTGGGGTTGGTTAGCACATGAAGAAGAGATTACTAAAGAGTATCAGATGTACTGTTGATAGGCTGTAGCTCAATGGCAGGACACCTGATTTGCATGTTAAAGGTAATGGTCACCCTTGCTCAAAAACCAGTCATATCTGACTCTAGGGTTCAGTGCTCATCTCTGTTTCATAGCCAAAGAGTCAGCATTGTCTGCTTCTGCAGATGTTTCCATGGTCTTGTGGCAGGCATGACTAGACACCAGAACACACAGAATGCAAGCGCGGCGCCAAAATGGCCGCCGCGCCCTTTGCGGGCCCCCCCCCACAGGACAGAGAATCCGGGTAGTTAGGGGCGTGGCCAGCTCCCTTATAAAAGGGGTGGCCACGAGGCAGCCGCGCTGCCATTTTGCCTCAGCGACGGAGCGGAGAAGTTTTTCCCCCTGCGCCTCCGTCGCTCGTTGGTATTGCCGGGAAGCCTTTTGGGTCGATTTGATTAGCTAGCTTCCCTTTTTTGCTCGAGATGCCTTCCAAAAAGAAGGCTGCTGCGAATTCAGCTCGGGCTGTAAGGAGGCGCAACCCAGGTCGGAGGACCGTGGTGCCGCCTCCTCAACAGCCACCTTTGCCATCCCCGGCCGGGGCTAGTGGCTTGGGGTCTATCGCACCTTGGCCCGTTCAGAGTGCGGGCGCGGAGGGCGCTCCGGCCCGCGGCCCGCGAGCGGTGGACACCGCTCCTCCTTCCGCCCAACCCGTTGGGCCGACTACTTCTGGGCCGCAGCCTCTCCCGGGGCCCTCTAGCCTTGGGGGGTGGCCCGGTGCCCCGCCTTGGCAGGTTTCCTTACCAGCCCTACCGGGCTTCGGCCCTGGCCAATGGCCATATCTGGGCCATGGGGTGCAGGGAACTGTCCCCATGCAAGGGTCAGGTGGGCCGGCCGGCTCTTTACCCATGGTTACTGTAGACACCTTACTGGCCCGTATTGCGGCCTTAGAGGAGTCTTTGGCCCGGGCCAGTCAGGCAGGTGCCCCTTTCGGGGTACCTTTGGAGGCGCTATCGGCAGCAGGACAACGGCCGGCGGGGAGGGTTGAGCTGCTGCAGGCGGGTGGCGCGGCTCCGGCCACTGCCTCGCAGCTCCCCAGCCAGCAACCTGGCGCGGGTCAAGCCCCGGTGATGAGCTCTACATCGGTCGTGAGCTCCGACGCCCCCAGTGGGCCGGAACCCCCGTTGGGGGCGGCCCGCGGGGGTGCAGCATGTGAGTATATGGTGCAAACGAGTACATCCACACACATTCCCAATATAGGGGGGACCTTTCAGTGGCCTTGGCCTCGCGCGGGTGGTGCAGGGGCTACGCCTCTGGCGACCCACCCGGCGACAACTACTGCCACCATGCCCGCTGGGGTGGGCATTGGTTCTTACACTGCTGGGAACGTACTTGGGGTGGCAGGGTTAACTCAGGCCCCTTTCGGTAGGCCAGCTATCCCCTTTTCGGCTTTGGCGACGGCAGGGTATTCCCTGCCATTGGGTGATCACTTGGCTCAGGCTACCAGAGAAAAGATATGGCGAGGGGAGTACGTGGATATCTTCTCACTCCTGAACAGAGAGCCCACTAAGGAAGAGAGGGAGGGTCAGGATGAGAAGGACAAGGAGCAGGCACGCCGCCGTAAGCCGCCGCGTACCTGGGCTAACTGGCTCCCCGCTTATTTGATATACATGGCGGTGTATTTGAGGGCGCGGCCGGACCTAGCTATTCCCATGGTCCAATATTTGGACAACATATACAGGGCGATGGTAGATTTCCCGGGCCCCTCATGGCTAGCATATGATGAGGAATTCCGTATGAGGATTCCCCTGCACCCCGAGATGAGATGGGATGAGCCGTGCCAGAGACTGTGGCTCTTGTATATGACACCCACACGTCCTGCCCCGGGGGATAGATACCATTGTGGACATGCGGTCCAGCGAGCAGCTCCAGCGCAGGTTACCCGCCAAATGGCGGGGCAGGGGGTTCCAGCCCGCCTGCTGTGCTGGACTTTCTCATCCAATGGTTCCTGCAGTCGGAAGAACTGCAGGTATAAGCACGAGTGTCCCACATGTTCTGGTCCCCATGCAGCCTCTGCTTGTCCCAAGCCTGGGGGGGTGCGAGGCAGAGGGAGGGGTGGACAGTGGGCTGGCAAGCCTGCCACGGATGGAGCTAGTTCTCCGAAAGGCTCCCTCCCCAATTAAGGTGGACATGCTGGAGCGCTGGCTCGCATCGTACCCGAGGGGAGGGGATAGGGAGTACCTCATCCAAGGTTTTAAGCAGGGATTTCGTATCCCTTTTATGGGTGATAGATCTCCTCAGGATGCTCCCAACCTTTTATCCCTCAGAGGAAGGGAGGAGGTAGCCGAGGCCAGCATTAAAAAGGAGTTAGACGCGGGCAGGGTCGCCGGACCTTTTCCCGCACCCCCTTTTCCCAACCTTAAGGTTTCACCATTGGGTTTGGTTCCTAAAAAGTCCCCAGGTGAGTTTCGCCTTATTCATCATTTGTCCTACCCAGCCGGTCGATCGGTCAACGATGCGATACCTGATGACCTTTGTTCGGTCAGGTATACATCGTTCGACCATGCGCTGCGCATGGTGCGCTCGTGTGGCCCGGGTGCCTTGCTGGCCAAGTGCGACATTAAGTCAGCTTTTCGCCTCTTGCCGGTGCACCCGGGCGACTTTGAACTGCTGGGTTTTAAATTTAAAGGGGAGTATTATTTTGATAAGGCCATGCCTTTTGGCTGCTCCATATCATGCTCGGCTTTCGAGCGTTTTAGTACCTTCCTAGAGTGGGCTTTCGTCCGCAGGTCAGGGTCCCGGTCTGTAGCCCATTACCTGGATGACTTTTTATTCGGGGGTGAACGGGGCTGGGACACGTGTGCACGTCTCCTCAATACATTTCAGACGCTAATGCAGGAACTGGGTGTCCCTTTAGCGCCCGAAAAGACCGAGGGCCCGTCGACCAAACTAGTATTCCTGGGGGTTGAGATTGATACAGTAGTACAGGCTTCTAGGTTACCGGGTGATAAGGTGTCCAGGATAGTGACCCTTATCTCGGAATTGCTGGCTAAGCGTAAGGCATCCCTGAGGGAACTGCAGGTGCTACATGGGCACCTCAATTTTGCCTGCAGGGTGGTCGCACCGGGCAGGGCTTTCGCCCGGCGCTTATGCGACGCCATGGCAGGGTTATCCAGGCCCCACCACAGAGTCAGGCTTACCCGGGGTATCAGGGCAGACATGTTTGTCTGGTTGCAATTCCTGAGGGAGTTTAATGGGGTCTCATTTTGGAGGTCTGACCTCCTGGCATCCCCCAATTTCCAGATCCAGTCTGATGCCTCAGGATCCCTGGGTTATGGGATGTACTTCAATGGGAAGTGGGCCTATGGTGGGTGGCCACCGGCATGGGCAGGCACAGGTCGCCTGCGGGATCTCACATACCTGGAATTTTTTCCCATTCTGGGGGCTTTGATGCTATGGGGCGAACAGTGGGCTAATTCGGTGGTGCATTTCTGGTGCGACAATGCTGCCGTGGTGCACATTGTCAATGCACAGACTTCTAAATCGCCCAGGGTCATGGATCTAGTGCGCCATTTTGTGCTGCGCTGCCTGCGCCTCAACGTCTTGTTCAGGGCCCGGCATGTCCCAGGGGTTAATAACGATATTGCTGACGCTTTGTCCCGCCTGCAGATCTCCCGGTTCCGCGCCTTGGCCCCGGATGCGGAGGAATTTCCCTCGCCACTCCCGGACGAGATGTGGACCATTGGCAAGGAGAGGTGAACCGGGCGATTGGCCTGTCACTAGCGCCACGCACGCGTAAGGCGTATCAACAAGCATTCAATTTGTATAGGGCTTTTGCTACTCAATTTCAATTGCCAGAGACCTGGCCTCTCCCGGTGGACCATGTTCTGCGGCTCATGGTTCACCTGTATGCACAGGGCCTTGCACCTCGCACCATAGCATCCAAGCTCTAGGCGTTGGCTTTTATGGCCAAAGTAGGGGGTCATGTGGATACCACCTCTGACTTCCGTGTGAGACACGTTTTGGAGGGGTGGGTGCACGAGCGCGGGCGTTACCCGGACGACCGGCACCCTATTTCCCCTGGGGTTTTTACCCAGTTGGCCCGGGGCTGGCCAGGCCTCTGTTTTGATCATTATGAGGCAGCCCAATTGCATGCAGCCACAACGGTGGCATTTTTTGGAGCGCTCCGCATCAGCGAACTCGTGATGCTGTCTAAGGCGGATGCAAGTGGTAGGGCACTGGAACGCGGAGATGTATATGTTGCCAAAGACTGGGCCCAGTTGAGGATTCGCTCCTCTAAAACAGATCAGCATGGCGTAGGCAGTGGAGTAAGACTGCTACGGTGTTCTTTGGCAGACATCTGTCCGGTTGGTGCCCTACAGGAATAACTGGCACTGCGTGGCACGCACCACGGCCCGTTTTTCTGTCACCAAGATGGGTCTCCCCTTACTAAATTTCAGTTTTGGAAGGTGACTGCCAGAGCCCTCACCAGGGTGGGACTACCGGGTGCCCGTTCTGGCACACATTCGTTCCGTATTGGCGCAGCCTCTACAGCGGCTGCTTTTGGGTACTCTGGGGCTGACATACGTAGCAGGGGGAGGTGGGGCCCACAATGTTTTCAGTTTTATGTGCGCCCACTCCCGCCATGAGTACCAATCCAGTCACCTTACCTTCCTTTTTCTCAATTTTCTACAGACCCTGGGTGTCGTATTACACCGGTGACAGTATGGCTGGTGGGCCACAGCTATGTGCTCAGGGCAGCGCGTTACGCTGCGGCGACAGAGTGGGGACCCCGACTGGGACTGGGTGACCACGCCAGTCTCTCATGGCACGGTAAGCCTGGGATGTTATGGCGGGAGCGGCGGCCTTTACTTTTTTCTGGCCTGGGGGCTGACCCGCCTGACATTCTAATCATCCACTGGGGGGCAATGATTTGGGCCAGGTCACCGGCTTATCGCTCAAGCATGCGATTTGCGAGGACCTCGCCTACTTGCATTATGTCTGGCCTGCCACAGCCCTGGTTTGGTCGGACATTGTTCCGCGCCACTCTTACAGAGGGGGCGTTAACCTCCTGGCCCTTGACCGAGCTAGGCGCGCGGTCAATAAGGCAGTGGCGCGGTTTCTCACCACCAGGGCTTGGGGACGGGTTAGTCATCACCCCGATATTAGTCTACAAAATTGTGACTTGTATGCAGGGGATGGGGTCCATCTGTCGCGAGGAGGTATGGACCTCCTGTTGGGTGACTGGCGAGCAGGCCTGTTGACCGAGCTGACGGTCTGGGGGGGGGCGTCAGGTCTTCTGTGAAGCCCCTCCGTGTGGCGGGTAGCACTGGTAAGGTAAACAGTATGACCCACAAGTATCCGGCAGGTTCGCAATTGACTGAACAACACTAGACAGGAATAAAGTAGTTAAACGTTGTCCGGTCAACGACGAATCAGGCGATGGGGTGATGATGATTGCTAACCAGCATGCATCACCCCTGTGATTTCACGGATACGCGTCAGAGGGTGGGGTCATGAGTTAGTTATTGACTACGGTCAACAATTTGTTTGTTGTTAACAAACAAATTGATACAATTTGATACATTGTAACCAATTGCCGTCGGCAATTTTGGGGTGGTACCTTACCAGTGTTACTTCGGCCTGCTTGCCTTAGGAATTATGATTGGTCGTTTTACCAATACAAATTTATAATTCGGACTAGGGCATTGAATCAATAAATGTGGCCCTTTGCTGTTATCCACTTTCAATGTTGTCTGTGTCCGTTATTGGGGGGGGGTGCGCCTGCAATGCAAGCGCGGCGCCAAAATGGCCGCCGCGCCCTTTGCGGGCCCCCCCCCACAGGACAGAGAATCCGGGTAGTTAGGGGCGTGGCCAGCTCCCTTATAAAAGGGGTGGCCACGAGGCAGCCGCGCTGCCATTTTGCCTCAGCGACGGAGCGGAGAAGTTTTTCCCCTCCACCCCCTCCCTAGTTAACAGTGTGATTATGGTCGCTTCGGGGCCGGGTGGGAATTTTTGGTTGGGACCCACATTGGCTTCGGGTCCTGGCTTTTTTGCCCATCCCACACTGTTGCTATGGTTTGATATAGGGGTCTTTCTTCGTTCCTACTGTTGACTTTGGTCACATGGGCGGGTAGCACTGGTAAGGTAAACAGTATGACCCACAAGTATCCGGCAGGTTCGCAATTGACTGGACAACACTAGACAGGAATAAAGTAGTTAAACGTTGTCCGGTCAACGACGAATCAGGCGATGGGGTGATGATGATTGCTAACCAGCATGCATCACCCCTGTGATTTCACGGATACGCGTCAGAGGGTGGGGTCATGAGTTAGTTATTGACTACGGTCAACAATTTGTTTGTTGTTAACAAACAAATTGATACAATTTGATACATTGTAACCAATTGCCGTCGGCAATTTTGGGGTGGTACCTTACCAGTGTTACTTCGGCCTGCTTGCCTTAGGAATTATGATTGGTCGTTTTACCAATACAAATTTATAATTCGGACTAGGGCATTGAATCAATAAATGTGGCCCTTTGCTGTTATCCACTTTCAATGTTGTCTGTGTCCGTTATTGGGGGGGTGCGCCTGCAATACTGTTTATCTTCCCACCAAAGTGGTCCTGATTTATCTACTTGCAATTTTTTGCTTTCAAAGTGCTAGGTTGGCAGGAGCTGGGACAACGACGGGAGCTCATTCCATCCTGCAGTACTTGGGGTCTTGAAATGCTGACCTGCCAACCTTCCAGTTGTCAAGTTCAGCATCTTAACCACTGGGAAATGTTCCTTTCTGAAGCCCTGGTGATCCACTGCCAGAGTAGAAAATATTAGGCCAGACCATGAAGTTCTAACTAAGAGTGAGGAAGTTTTTTGTGCAAGCTTGATGCTCTACAGCTAAGGTTCATCTCAGACTGCAACAGTATTCTTCCATGGGTTTTTCTTAGCAAAGGACTCTATCAGAAAACCTGTCACTGTAGGGTTAAAGATATGTCATAAATCTATCTCTATTTTTTGTTTCTACCAGACTCTTTTGTTGAAGCAGTTTAACTTGCTGTACAAATGTCATTGGTACCGCAGGGAGCTTTAGACCTTTGAATGCCAAAGAACACTCTATTATTTAGTACTGGTTGCAAAATAATCTTTTCAATTGCTGTTTTCTAGTGAGAATCATCAAAGAAGAACCTTGAAAGAGAAGATGCCATCTTTTTTGTCATTCAGGAATATTATTAACTAAGTGACTTTTCCCTTCATCTTCTGGGACTTTGATTTTGGGACACAGATATCAAATTGACACAATATGCCATCAGTGACAGGTTTCAAAAGGTTTGTGCTTTCCATCCATAAGCCACTTTTTTCTACGAATAAAGAATAAAATCGTCTGACGAAGATTTTCAAAAAGAGTACACTGATGCTTTTAAAGAACTTTTCAGTCTTTGATAAAAAGAAATTAATAATGTTTTACATGAGAATCAATTGGTGCTTAAAGATATGACACAGAGATTTGTGTGTTTATTTGTTTAGAACAGGGATGCCTAAATTACAGTCTGGGGGCCAGATCTGCCCCCAACACCAAGTCATCCAGCCCACAAAGTCCTCGTCACTACCAGAAGCGGAAGTAAAACATGCCCATACGCCCGCGTTTTACTTCCGCTTCCAGAAGTGACAAGGGCTTCGCGGGCTGGATGAATTGTTGTCAGGGGCCAGATTTGGCCCCCAGGCCATAGTGACCAGCCCCCTGAACCACGTAACTGGCCCATAGCCAAAAAAATTGGGCAACCCTGGTTTAGAATGTTGTAGCAAAAAAAATTGTTCATAAAATAAGCAGAAAGCAGCCTACAAAAACAAAGAAACAAGCAAACATTAAAACAAATGCAAAACAATAATCTCTAAGGATCTTGTCTAAAACAGTAAGTAGGAAGCCTGTACCTGATTTATTATTGCCACCATTGACTTCTCCACCTACCCTTCTCACATAGTGAGACACCCGGATTTTTATCAATAGAAGCTACAAGCTAACAGCTTGGAAATGTATTCTACCAATACTCATCAGCCACTGCAGTATTGGTTTCAATCCTCACTGCTTGTCAGAATTTTCAGTTCATGCCAGACTGTCAAATTTTGCCTTACAAGCCGAATACGTTGGATCCAGTTTTCTATAGCAAGGATGAGCAAGACATGAGGATCCCTGTTGAGGTAACCCCATAAGGTATGTATCTTTGGGAACATTTCAACTCTAAAGCCTAGCTATGGGACAAGGATGCAGTCTACATGGTCAGATAGCAGGATAAGGCATTGGTATGTGGGCTAGATGGTGGTTTCAGACAACAGATAGAATCAGATAGAAAATAGATCAGGTAGACTGTATCACATCAGATTTCCTAAGAGCCAAATAAAGGTTTTGTTCCTTCTGTAGACCTCACACAAACTGTGACATAAGCTCATATGATGAGAGAACTTCAATGCAAGTAAATGTATAAAATAAGGACAGTCTGTCAAACTAGGAGTATACCAACTTGTGGTATGATTCTAAAAACCCTAAAATGCCCTTGAAGCTTACCAAAGTATTCATAGTTTGATGTACATGTAGATATCCTTGCATCTTGTATCTGGGCTTGGTAAGCCAAGTAACGTTTCCCATAAGAAATATTGTATCCTGCAATCCCAATTACAAATCAAACTGAACACAGCTTTAAAAAAAACATGAACATACATTAGCTTTTGACTGCACAGAGGTTTCCATCAGTCTGGGAGTGAGAGAGCTGACGGTGGTACAGAAGAAACAACAAAGTTCATAAAATTATGTCTATGTTGATGGTTTTCAGTAAATCAAGACTTCCTGCTCCTGTCCCCATGACTTCCTCATGAGAAATTGGATTACAAAGGAACTGTGAGAGAGTCAGGATTAAAGTAACCAAATGCTTAGCATCCCCCCAAAAAACAACAACAACAGCCCTCAATGATAACTTCATCACTCTTATGCAAGCATAAATTTCAGAACAAGATTTTCTTCTGTGAATATTATTGGTATCAGTCATTGGAAGAACTATAATGCCATTTAAATCTACTTGGAAAGCAAATTGCTCGCAAACATTAACAATCTGTTTGTCCCCTCAGGGGAAAGAGTTGGGTGTGTTCTAGGTGTGATGTAATAGATCCCGTACATCCCAGGACCTGCTTAATATGCAAGGATTCCTCAGCAGACAATGAAAAGAGATACTTAAGGAAGGGAGTTTAAAAACGTATAGGTTAAAATTGTGAGGAACTGTTTGTACAACTCACATTTGCAGGTTAGAAAATGAGAAGTGCACCAAGGTTATAAAAATGGTCCTCAGAGAAGTCCTTATGACCACTATGGGATGTTTGTACCACTGGCCTCCTCTAAAGAGAAACCTGTGATTTCTGTTCAATACTGTGCATATTTACAAAGAAATTAATATTTCTGTGGTTAGCTGCACTTGTTCTCTCAAAAGTATAGAGAGCATTGAATCTTGGTCTTTTTCCTGGTTCTCCCATGAAAGTTTGCTCTATATTGACTGGGGCAATGCAGTTTTATAGAATTCAGAGTCTACTTCATCTGCCAGTCATCCCTGTCAACCATTACAGACTGATGGCAACCTGAAGAAGATCAAGCTGCCACCGTAAGTAGACCAAATGTATTGTAAAGGTGCATCTAACCAACTGCATAAGAGATGGGTTGTTCAAACCCAAAACGCAATTCACTGTCTCTAACAATAAATGAGACCCCGGTATATAGAATGCTGATATGGAGAGGGTAGATAATTTAGTTGGCACTGAATTTACTATCTGCCAAAGAGAAGAAATAAATTTTCTTTGTTGTCAGAAGAAAAAAACCTTATTCTAGCACTGGTACCTTGCAATAAATTTCTGTAACATAAAGTGCTATACGATATTCGCACATGAAAGCAAAAAAAAATGGCTCTTTGGCAATTACAAATATGTGTTGAATTGGAAGGACATGGGCGACACAAGGGCAAGTAAGCTGGGAGAAAAATAATTCCTGTGGATCAGACAGCAAAGTCATGCTGGATAGTTTGGAGCTTTAAATTTAATGTTTTATTGAAAAGAGTTGTATGCTTCAGTGAAAGGTGTTGAAAGCAACAGCTTGCTAAAAATCATCACACTTCATTTTGAACAGCCTCTTTTATTGACATGTGTAGAAATATTTTGTAATTGCTTATAAGAATACATTCTGCTGTCTGATCTATGTTTACCCTAAAGATAGCTTGAGAAATATAGCCAGCAATAAACTATATGGGAAGTTTTAGTTTTACAGTGCACCAAGCTAGCTAGTGAATACTAAAAGCAGTAGAATTGTGGGCTGTTTGCCTCTATTGGACAGCAACAGTGACTTCTCTAGTAAAAAGTAACACATCCTCTACCCATAATCTTTTATTATTGTAAGGTTATATACTTTTTTGTTTATCTTCTAATAGTTGTGATGATAACATTCTAATTGTGTTTAATTAATTTCAAGCTAGTTAGCATATTTTAAAGAGCAGAATTAAGTTTTGAGTTTTAATGTAACCTGAAGTGTAATGAAGGATTACAGAAGCTAATGAGGATGGGAAGTGAGCAATAGAGAATTTCAGTAGAAAAAGACTCTGATAACTGCATTAGCAGCCGGTGCAATGTACATTGGATACCGAGAGGGCATCAATAGCAGGAGTATGCCTGCCATCCAAAGCCACCTTCAGATATTCAAAAAGGGATCTAAATTATGATACAAGGAGAAATAGGAATCCCATTCCTTTATTTTGTCCAGACCAAAATGAAAAATGCTTCTGAAAAACACAACCTCTTCTATGCAGAAAAGTCCTCCATGCAGGGCAGAACCAATAATTCTCCGTGGTTCTAGAAGACCACCCCACCCAAAGAAAGAAAGAAAAGAAAAGAAAGAAAAAGGCTCCCGTTTTCACAACTGCTGCTTTTTATGCAAACAAATGATGAAATAAGATCAGGGCTAGTGAGTGTCTTTCTTCATATTGGTTTAACTGATTTAGAATGCTTTACAGTAAGGACTTCAAAATTACTAGCTGTGTTGCATGCTATTAATGCAAAGGTTCCTTAGACATATTCTTCAGTATTACTTTGCAGGCGCACCCCCCAAAGAAAGACTCAGACACCGGTATATGGAAAAAGGCATTGGGCCACTTTTATTGAATAATGCCCTAGTCCGAATTATAACTTTCAATTGGTGTATTCATCCAATTGTAATTGTTAAGGCAAGCAGGCCGCAGTAACACTGGTAAGGTTCCTCCCAAAATTGCCAATAGCAATTGGCTACAATGTATCCATTTGTATCAATTTGTTTGTTGATACAAACAAATTGTTGACCGGAGTCAATAAACTATCTACTGACCCCACCCTATGACGTGTATCCGTCAAATCACGGGGTGATGCATGCTGAAAAGCTCCTGCCATCACCCCTTGTCTGGTTCGTCGTTGACCGGTCAAAGCTATTACACCTGTACCTGTCTAAGTGTTGGCCAGTCAATTGCGAACCTGCCGGATACCTCTGGGTCATAAATCTTTACCTTACCAGTGCTACCCGCCACACGGGGAGGCATCCATGATGACTCACCGCCCCCCCCCAAGACCGTCAGCTCGGTCGCCAGGCCTGTTTGCACCACACCCACAACGAGGTACATACCTTCAGCCGACAGGTGGACCCCTTCTCCTGCCTACCGGCAAAATTTTTGTAAGCCTATCCTCAGGTGTCCAATGGCTGTCTCCCAGCCATGTTCAGCAAGGGACTGAGCAACAGCCCTGTCCACTGACTGCCGGAACAGTCCGAACCACGGAGATCCACGTCTCCCCTAAATTGGTGTCTCGGCACGATGTTAGACCATAGCGACCGTGTGTAAGCCATACGTGATATAAAACGCCAGGTCACAGCCCCTCGACAGTTTAGTAACAGCAGTGATCCGTATAAGATCGTTGCCACCGAGGTGCCTATTAAGAACATCGGGCGGTCCAGCATCCCCGACGGACATCAAGAATGGCAACAGTTCCCGCTCCCTTGTGCCACGCATACCATACCATTGCATACGTGCGGATACACACAGCCCAAGTCGGGGTCCACTCTCTGTCGCCGCAGCATATACAGCTGCCCAGTGTACATAGCTGCGGCCGACCAGCCCCTCTGCCACCGGTGTGTAGAGACACACAGGATCTGTAAAAGAGGAGAAGAGGTTAAGGACATAACTAGGTACTCGTACAGTGAGGGCACGTACATATAAGAAATTGCACGTACACGCATGTCCGCCTCCGAGTACTCCAAACGTAGCCGCGATCAACGCGACGCCTATCCTAAATAAATGGGTGCCAAAACGGGCCCCCACACCGTGAAGCGCGGCACCGGTCACCCTCAGTAACATTACTCCGGCAAGGGTAGACCTATCCTGGTGGCAGAAAAACAGGCTGGGGCGCGCAGTAGGCACTGTCGAAAATTCATGTAGGGCACCAACCGGACAGATGTCTCCAATAAAACTTCGTAGCAGTCTGACTCCACTGCCTACGCCATGCTGAACAACCTGTGAGGACCGTATCCCCACTTGAGCCCACTCATGTGTGACAGAGACATTGTCGAGTTCCAGTGCCCTACGAGACACATCCGCCTTACACAGATGGTACCAACTCTGGCACCCACTCACTGATGCGGAGCACTCCAAAAAGGCTACCGTGGTAGCTGCGTGACCAAGAGCCACTTCACACCTATCCGAACATAAGTAATGCCAGCCTCATGCAAGATGGGTCAGAGACTCTGGGAACTGGGGTGACGCGTGTCCGGGCGGCGGACACGTTCCCATGTCCACCCCTCCCAAACACGACGCCTGAACGCATAGTGATACGCCTTACGCGTGCGAGGTGCCAATGACATGCCCGGTTCACCTCTCCTCGCCAAACACCCAAATATCGGCCGGGAGTGGCGAGTGGAATTCATCTGCTTCTGGAGTAAGGCACGGAACCGGGGGATCCGCAGGCGGGATAAAGCAGCAGCAATGTCGTTATTAATACCTGGAACATGTCTGGCCCAGAACAGCACATTTAGGTGTAGGCTTCTCAAAAAGAATAGACAAACTAATGTCATGACCCTGGGGGATTTGCATGTCTGGGTGTTCACAATGTGCACCACTGCCGCATTATCACACCGAAAATGGACCACTGAGTAGGCCCACTCATCGCCCCATAGCATCAGTGCTCCCCAAAATGGGAAGAAACTCAAGGAAGGTAAGATCGCGGAGGCAATCCGTGCCAAGCCATGGGTGCTGCCATTGGCCGTATGTCCACCTACCCTCAGAGTAAACCCCCATAAGTCAGGGAGCCGGAGGCATCTGACCATACTTGAAATCTAGGGCAGACCATCAGGTCTGATCTCCAGGAAGAGACCCCGTTAAAACCCAGGAGTAATTTGAGCCAGACCAGAAGTTCCACCCATATGCCCCTGATCAGCCGGACCCTGTGTTGACGTTTTAACAGGCCAGCCATGGTGTCACACAGGCGCCTGGCCAATGCTTTGCCGGGTGGAACCACCCTGCAGGCAAAATTAAGGTGGCCATGAAGTAACGGCAGGTCACAAGGGAACACTTTATGTTTGGCAATCAATGCCAAAATCGCCGTGGAGATCCGAGCCACCTTATTCATGGGTAACCCGGATGCCCGTGTGACAGAGTCGATTTAGAAATGTGAGCTTAGTAGCTGGGCCCTCGGTCTTTTCAGGCACTGGGACTGCATGAGCGAGCCACCCATAGGGGCTGAACCAACTACGAGTACCTGACTGAACAAGGTCATCAGGAATGGCATTCCTAACCGGATAACCCACAGGGTGAGCTAAATGGAGGATTAAATGACATTCACCCTGGTTCTACCTCGGTACTAGCCTAATAGGGGAGACGTTCAACTTAGGAAAGGTGGTTCCAAGAAGGGACCCGCTACTCTCATAGCCCCAACTCCCGTAGCTGTGCACAGTGGAGCAACCTCTTCGTTACCTTTCAAGGTAACCAGATTAGTAGCATCCTGGGACCCCTAACACCCCCGAATGGAATACAAAAACCCCATTGAAAACCCTCCAGCAGGTACCCCGCATCATCCCTTCTTGGATGAGCTGAGTGCCATCGCTCCAGCCTGAGTTCACTAATTGGGGAGGGGGGCTTTGACAAGGCTAGTTCTTTCAGACGGAGCTCTGATCGCCCCCTGTGCACCCCTACCTCTGCCCCGTAACCCACCAACCCGCGGGCACGCGGAGGCGGCGTAAGGGCCAGCGCAAAAGGGGACACCAAGTCGGTAACGACACTGGCGCTTAGTACACACGTTGCCAGCTGAGCAGGTCGAACACGGCAGGCGGGCTGGAACCCCCTGCCCGACCAGTTAGTGTGGAGCCTGTGTCTGAGCAGCCCGCTGCACAGCATGACCATCATGGTACCTGTCACCAGGCGCCAGTCACGTGGGAGTCATGTACACGAGCACAATTGCTGACAGGGCTCATCCCACCTCCTCTCAGGGTGTAGGGCCACCCTCATCCACATTCCTCGTCGTAAGCCAACTGCGATGGGCCCATCAAATCAACCATCGCCCTGTAAATATTAGCAATGGATGGAACCACGTGATGGCCCAATCAGGCCGGGCCCTGAGGCATACCACCATATATATAAGGTATGCCGACAACCAGTTGGCCCCAGGTGTGTGGTGGCTTACGACGATGGGACAGCTCTTTATCTCTATCATCCTGTCCCTCTCTCTCCTCCTCAGTGGGCTCACAGTTCAATATGGAGAATATCCACATATCCCCCTCCAGACCTTACCCCTCGTGACCTGCGGCAAATGATCACCCAGGGGCAAGGAATAACCAGCCATCGGCAAAGCCATCGACGGCACGTTCTGTATCAAGGGCATACGTAGCAGGACCCGGACAGCCCCTGCGATGCTCGGCACTGGCCCGGGGGCGGACATCCCCGCCCTTAACGAGGGACCATTCAGCACCATGGGATACTGGGATAAGATGGTAACTGATGCCCGCTCGCATCAACTGTACTCCCCCCGCCAAATCTTTTCCCTCGTGACCTGGGACAAATGATCACCAACGGGCAATGAATAACCAGCCGTCGGCAAGGCCGTCACCGGCACATTAGGTACACGGGGCATACGCAGCGGAACCTGGACAGCCCCTGCGATGCCCGGCACTGCCCCGGGGGCGGAAACCCCCACCCCCAATGTTGTGCCAGTATGGAACCAAGGGGCACTGGGATAGGCTGGCAACTGATGCCCACTCGCCTCGACTTGACGAGGCCATGGCCACTGAACCCCACCACTGGAAGTGGACTGTGATGTGGGTGCATTAACTTTCCAATTGAATGGTGGACATAGGTGCTTATAAATTCCCTGCCTGTCTACTAATTAGGATATATTGTGTAGCAAGTTTCTCTGTGTCATTTTCTGAACTCTTAACCTACATTTACATTCTCTATATCTCATTGTATGTTGTTTACTTAATATAATCAGGAATAAGATTTAAGATTAGTCATTGTCGGTGGCAACTGATACAGTCAACCCTCACATAACAATGTGTTCAAATAGCATCATTTTCACTTAACAATGCATTGTTATGCACCACGTGTTCCCCCGCATAACAACATTTTTAGTGTCGTCATCTGGATAACAATGCTAAAATAACCGTCATTATCCGCTAAAAATGTCATTATGTGGGAAACTCCATAGAAACCCGCATAACAATAAAAATCGCTTAGCAATGCTACTTCGGGAACCAAGTAACATCATTATGCGAGGGTCTACTGTACTTGTATCTGAGTATATATTTTTCCTGGAAGTCATTTTCACAGTTGATGGATGTATCTCTGGTGACTCAAGGACAACCCTTCCAGAGGTCAGTATTACCATCTCAGATTCGACACTGAAAAAGAAAGACCGTTTTTCTTACCTTGGTAGCATCCTGTCTAAAAATTGCACCTGTGAACAGGATGTGGTGAAGAGAATTGGTACTACCCATTCTGCCTTTGGTTGTTTATCACACTGGGTATTCATGAACAAAGATTTAACAGTTCATACAAAACTCATGGTATGCCAAGCTGTTCTTATCTCAACGTTATTGTATGGCTGTGAAACATGGACCCATCTTGAACATCAAGTGGGATGACTATATCACCAACATTACAGTTCTTGAGAAAGCACATGAAAATAGCATTGAAGCTTCCATCATAGGCCTTAGATGGATAGGGAATGTTTGCTGTGTCAACGGTTCCAGGTTTCTTTGTCAAATTCTTTATGGGGAACATAGCTCCGATACAAGAGCTCATGGAGCAACTTTGAAGCATTATAAGGACCAGCTAAAACAAACCATGAAGGTGTCAGGTATAAACCCACAAACCTGGGAGGCAGCAGCTGTAGACTGCCCACTTTGGAGCCAAACCATCTCTTCTGCTACCAATCACTTTGAAGGAGAACACCACAGACATGAAGAGGCTAAGCAACTAGCATGGAAGCTTCATCAAACACAACTATACCCTTCACCATCTATTCCAGGGGTGCCCAAACTATGGCCTGTGGGCCAGACCTAGCCCACAGCACCATTTTATGTGGCCTGCCACCACCCTCACTGCACTTGTAAGTGGAAGCAGATGGATTTACATCAAACATAAAATGCACATGTGCATGCACAAACATGCCCCGCCTGTCATAAATGCAGACGTGGATGTACTTACAGCTGTCATAAATGCATCTGCTTCTGGGGGCGTGGTCAGGCCTGCAACATGAAAAGTTTTGGCACCCCTGATCTATTCAGTGTAATGTGTGTGATTGCATGTTTCATGCCACGATCAGGTTTTTCTTATTTAGGATTAGTATATTCATAGTTAACACATTATAAATCAACAGGGAAATATTTTGTGATGTTTAAGCCCCAATAGGGTATATCAGGTAAGGCAATAAGAGTTTATTATACAGTATAGAGACAGATGTATTAAGCTAATAGATCTTGTCCCTTTGCATGTGTGTGTGTGATTTTCATTTGAAAAGTTTGTGTTCGGCTATAGCAGAGTCCGATACTGTATCTGCAGGCAATATGAAATGTGAGTGTGGTAGAAGAAGTAGACATTTGGAGGAAGAATACTAGAATGCTGCCTACACTGCTGCAGCTTCTACTGAGAGGAGGGGGTAGAGTCAGCCTACAACTGTTAATATGAGCCCCACAAACAAACATGTCATCCATCTGCTTTATTCAGCACTGTCACTGGGACTATGGAAGAACAGCAGGCAATAGTACAGTGTGTGTTTGTGTGCCAAGGAGGTGGTACAGAAGCTTCTGGTTCAAAGTGAGACAGTCCAGCATGAACCTCAGACAGATTCCAGTGATATCGTTATGCAATCCAGCCAGGCAGCCAAGGAAAGGATCCAAAACAGATGGCAAAGAAGGTACTTTTCTCCCAAACAGCTGATGTGCCAGAGGAAAACTATGGCACCAGCACTAATACTGGCACTGTCATACTGGGCAGCAGTAGTGCTGCTTCTTTTCTGGTTGGGGAAGAGATTTATAAAGAGCACCATATGTTACCTTTATACCATACAGCACCATCATATTCAAGGAAGGGTTTACCCTCCAGCCCGCATTCCCAGCAAATTTCTCCTTTTCAAAGCAGCATTGTGGTAGTTTAGAACTCCTCTTCAGGTGCATACATACATGATGTAGGATAGGAAGAAGCTGTGGGGACATTGGTTGGCATTATTTCAGTGGTGCTTCTTTACTAATTGCCACCCTGAATGATCCTTGGCCACAGGGAAGTGCCAGAGTTATGCTGGGATGTCAGGCAAATTGTATAGCAGCAGTTGGCCAGGATAAAGGTGGTAGCATTGACAAGCTACATCTGGTGCAGCCAGGGTGCAAAACACTATAGTGCAAGGTGCAAAACACAGGGACAGTGTCCCTGATAGGACACTGTCATGAGGTGAAGGAATACAGGTGAGCTCTATTAAATATGGCTATGATAGAGGGCAGCCGCACAGCTCACAATGAGGCACATGTTGCAGCAGTGGAGCCTAATTATTAAAAAAGGCAAGGTCAGTTTGTTGCAGACTTGGTGGCAGTACTGCAAGCTGGGAAGATGAAAAGAGTGTGGTGTATGGCTCTCACTCTCAACATGATAGATCAGGCTGATTTGCAGGGTTTAGAAGATACATGCATACCTAATAAAACTGAGTGGGACAGAAAGGTGGCAAGGAAAATGAAAATTCACCACTATGTTGCTTCAGCAGAGGCAAGAAAAATTGGGATTGCCACCGCACCATCTGATCCAGGAGGTGGCAGCTTGATGGAACTCCTTTCTACCTGCTTGAAAGAGTGTCGGAGCGGCAAAGGGCACTCCGTGATTTGATACTGGAGACTTCTGCTCCAGTGTCAGGGAGGTGTGAGTCATTATGGGTCAAGTCCTCCAAAGCTCTGAGAACATGACACAGGTCCTTAGTAGAGAGGCAGCTATCCTTAATCAGTGATCCCAATGTTCCTGGGCTTGGTTGACATGATGCAAAATCTCAGAGATTCCTGGATTATCTCCCCATGTGTCCTGGAGATATAAATTAGGATGGTTTGTGTGACTCTAATTAAATCTGCATTATCCTTAATTGAAGCTGTTGTCCCATGATTAAGCTGTACTACATTTTATTGATTGTTCCTCCCAGTTTTTCATTCATTTAGCTGTTTTGATCACTCGTATAAACCAGTGTGGGTAAATTCTTTTTTGTGCAGTTTAGAATCAACTCATTATGACCTTTCACTGCAAAGAAAAGCATATGTGTTTACTGAAGGTTGTTTTCCAGCAGATAATGTTGACACATGCATGCTGTTGTATCGCACCTGGGAAGCTATAGTTTTAGTTTACTTGTCTAACTTCCACCTTAGAGCATCAAGCCATAGTGGGAAACCACTGTGAAATAAACTACCCTCACATTAAAGATATCTAGGAACAAAAAAGACATTTAGATCTTCCTGGGAGACAATAACCTTATAAATTCGTTGTGGGTGTGACAAAGTCCTACATTTGATTGTAGTTCATTTGCATCTCCTAGAATGTCTCATACATTGACAGACTGTCAGGAGGTATGAAAGAGGCCAGATGTGATATTTCATTTTCAATCAAACATTTACATGTGACGTTTTCTTTATTAAAGATGATTTGCTCAAAACCAGTTGGGCCTTTTCAAGTTAGGTTTAGAGAGTAAGCCTCTGTTTCAATAAATCATAAATAAACTTACCAATATTTCTATATTTTAATTATGATTTTTCTCAGGAATTGGCTGCCTAAAGGTTTTTACTATTATTTGTTTTATTATTTTAAGCTGCCTTTGGTCCTCATGAGTAGAAAGGTGAGAGCATAAATATTTTTAATAAAGAATATAATTTTCTGATGTGCTAGCTTGTTCTCTGACATCAGACATGGAGAACATCATGCAAATGGCTAATGAGTCAGATTTTACTTAACTTAAATTCTCTGGATTTATCTCAGAAGACTAAAAACATACTATATCAAAAGGGTGAACTACAGAGAAGTATTGATGATAAAGGTAAAGGTAAAGGTTTCCCTTGCTCGAAAGCCAGTCGTATCTGACTCTAGGGTGCAGTGCTCATCTCTGTTTCTAAGCAGAAGAGCCAGCGCGTGGTCATGTGGCAGGCATGACTAGACACCGGAGCGCACGGAACGCTGTTACCATCCCACCGAAGTGGTCCCTATTTATCTACTTGCAATTTCTTGCTTTCGAACTGCTAGGTTGGCAGGAGCTGGGACGAAGACGGGAGCTCATTTCCGTCCTGCAGTACTCGGGAATCGAACTGCTGACCTTCCGCTTCCCAGTCAGCATCTTAGCGACTTGAGCCACTGCATATAATGATAAGGAGTAAAAAAAAATTATAAAATGTATAGAATGCAGAGCATACTTCATTCAAATAGTGAGAGAAAAGGAGTGAATATTGTTACAGCTGATAATTCAAGGTAAAATAAATGGAAAAAGAGAAGAGGTTTTTTTTGGCTGTGGTCCTTTTCTTTCCACTGGTTCTTTCTATAGAGAACTCTGCAAATGTCATGGGTTTTATTAGAATATTTGATTTGGTTTTATTTATGTTATTATGAAAGCCACTGACAGATCACTAGCAATTCATTCAAAAGTCCAGTTACAAAAATGTCAAGCAAAAACTCAGTAGAATGCTTGATGGTGTAAGGAATGAATGTACTTAGGGTAAATGGATGTATGAGAGCATATGAAGAGTGTTGGGTAAGAGTGGATAGAAAATTGACTTGGTAAAAGTGCAGGCAAAGACTGCCAGCAGTGGGCAGAAACAGAATGTTAGAGAAGAGGCCATTCATTTGCATATTGGACTGGGATTGGTTGAGAATGAGTGATTGATGGAGAAGGTTCTGGAAAGCTCTGAGGAGAAGAAAAAGGAGAGGAAAACCAACTTCCTTTACAAACAGGCTAAGAGACGCCTAGAGCGCCGTTGGGTGAAAACCCAGAGGGGTTCCAATTGGACACTAGCTAGAGCCACTATTAGGGCCTACCCAGTGGTGATGGGGGTGGTGAGATGGCAATACTTCACCACCTTTATTGCCTCTGCTGATAATTGCCCAGCCACCCTGTTTCAGGTGACCAGATCCTTCCTGGGCAGGGAGGGGCCGTTGCTACATGTCCTTTGGACCCCTGTCCCTCCTGGTTAGTGAGGGACAGGAGGCTGGGTCGGGGCAATAATAAATGCATCTTTGTGGGAGGGGGTGTTTCCTGCACCATTAAAACATGCTTTGGTGCACCCCCTCCTGAAGAAACCAACCCTTGACCCAGCTTTCCTAACCAACTACAGGCCAGGCTCCAATCTCCCCTTTTTTGGGGAAGGTATTGGAGAAGGCAGTGGTGCGCCAGCTGCAGGGAGCTCTGGAGGAAGCGGATTATCTGGACCCCTTTCAATCAGGATTCAGGCCCGGACAGAGACGGCATTGGTTGCGCTGGTGGATGATCTCAGGCGAGAGCGGGATGGTGGTCATCCAACCATCCTTGCTCTCCTTGACCTCTCAGCGGCCTTCAATACCGTCGACCACGGTATCCTTCTTGAATGACTCAAAGGATTGGTGATCCAAGGCACAGTATTGCTCTGGTTTTCCTCATTTTTGGAGGACTGTATCCAATCGGTGTGGTTGGAGAGGGTGAAATCCAGGCCTAGGCCCCTTAAATATGGGGTGCTGCAGGGCACGGTGCTCTCCTCTCCTATTTAACATCTACATGAAGCCGCTGGGCGAGATCATCCATTCCCATGGGGCATGGTACCATCAGTATGCGGATGACACCCAGGTGTACATCTCGGCCCGTGGGGACCCCAGTGATGCGGTCAAGGTCCTGTCCGAATACCTGGAGGCCAATGGGGTCTGGATGGGGGGCAACAGGCTTCAGCTGAACCCTAGCAAGACTGAGTGGCTATGGGTTGGGGGTCCGGGGTTATCCAGAGAGTTACCACCTCTGGTCTTGGATGGGGCAGTTCTGCCCCAGACAGACCCGGTGCGCAACTTGAGGGTCCTCCTGGACTCACGGCTGCTGCTGGAAGAGCAGGTGGCGGCTGTGGCCAGGAGGGCTTTTGCTCAACTTAGAGTAATTCGCCAGTTGCGCCCACTCCTGGCTCGGGATTCCATGCTCATGGTCACTCATGCTCTGGTCATCTCCAGACTAGATTATTGCAATGCACTCTACATGGGGCTGCACTTGATGAACATTTGGAGGCTACAGCTGGTGCAGATGGGGTGTGGGCATTATGCCCGTGCCTCCCCACTACCCCGGGAGCTGCACTGGTTGGTAGTTTGCCTCTGGGTGCAATTCAAGGTGCTGTTTTTGACCTTTAAAACCCTATATGGCAGTGGGCCGGATTACCTGAGAGACCGCATTGTCCCAAGAGTGTCTGCCCATCCAACCAGAGCGGACCGGAGGGGCTCCCTAGTTGTGCCTTCAGCTAGAGGGGCTCGCCTCTCTGGCACACGGAGGAGGGCCTTCTCCGTGTCCGCTCCAGCCCTCTGGAACCTCCTGCTAACAGAATTGAGGCTACAGACAGAATTGCTGCCTTTCAGGAAAGGTTTGAAGACCTGGCTGGCAGGGCAGGTGCGGGACCCTATTGGGAATATGGCCCCAGCCTGCTGGCTCATCCCCAGCTAGAGTCCAGTTTGTGCCCTCCTTCTGTGTTTTTGCATTCCCCCCTCCCTTTTAGTTTTAGTTTTAAATGGGGTGGGAGTAAGAGGGTGGATAGATGGGTGGATGATGGGGTTTAAACATATTTTTATATGTTTTAATTGTTGTACGCTGCCCTGAGTTGGGTTTTTACCTGAGTGGGTGGAATAAAAATTGAAATAAATAAATAAAATATAAACACAAAGAGTATTTTAAAGGGTTTATTTTAACAACACTGAGGTATCTGTTTGATCAGCCTTCCAAATTACCACCTTAGCTTATATCTCATATCTATTGTCTTGAATGTTGATAATGAATTCTTGGGTACATTGAGGAGGTAATTAACATTTAGGAAAAAGTTGGCAAAAATGTATTACAGCAAAAGTAGGCAAGCTGTGAGTCTCTACATGACACTGAATTCCACCTCACACAATTTGCCACCACTGGTTATTCAGGTTAGGAATGCTACAATTAATTAGTATCTCGAGAGCTACATCTTGGGCATCCCTGATTTACAACTATAAGGACTTCTTGATAGTAAGATCTTAATGAATTGCCTTACAGGGAGGTGGACTGAAATTTTTTAAATAGTGATGGATTGGCTAATGACACAGAGGTGTTGGCTGTGACACTTCCTGCTTTGCTAAACAGGGGATTTGATGACTTTAAGGGTCTCTTCCCTACTGGTCTTCCCAGTAGTAATGTATGGCTGTGAGAGCTGGACCATAAGAAAGACTGAGCTCAGAAGAATAGATACCTTTGAACTGTGTTGCTGGAAAAGACTCTTGAGAGTCGCTGGGAATGCAAGGAGATCTATTCAGTCAATCCTAAAGGAAATAAACTGTGACTCTTTCTTGGAAGGACAGATAATGAAGTTGAAGCTCAAGTACTCTGGCCACCAAATGAGAAGAGGATTCATTGGAGAAGGTCCTGATGCTGGGAAAGATCAAAGACAAAAGGAAAAGCGGGTGGCAAAGGATTTGATGGCTAGATGGTATCATTGATGTACTGGGTGTAGATCTGGGCAGAGAACAATGGCAGATGACAGAGGAGCCTAACGTGCTGTGTTCCATTGCATCGCAAAGGGTTGGACTCGACTGTGCGACTGAACAACAACAACAGGGTCCCTTCTGGCTCTAGATTTCTGTGATTCTATTTCTATGATTGTATTATTCCAGCAGCAGGCAGTCAAAAATGCATCCTTCCTTATAACAGTAAAACAGATGAGGAAGAGGAGGAGGTGGAGGCTGATATGAGTTATTAATAACTTCATGGTTTTCTAACCCTACTGCATTATATCTTAGAGGGGTTCTAAAATTCTGACAAACCAGCCTGGCTGTAGATGTTGTCAGTAGATGAACTCCCACTGTTTCTGGGATCAATGTGTCCAATTATTATAATGTTTGTATCTCTCACCATCTGTTTCTGGCATGTTTAGCCTTGGGAAAAGGAGACTGAGAAGTAGATATGACAGCACTTTTCAAATGCTTGAAATATAGTCATAAACAGGGGCAAGGTCTGTTCTCAATTATCCCAAACTGCAGGACACAAAATAATGGGCTCAAATTACAGGATGCCAGATAGAGGCTGAATATCAGGGAAAGTGTCTTAGCTTTCAGAGCAGTATGACAATGGAACCAATTACCTCAGGAGATGGTGAGCACTCCCATACTGGAGACATTCAAGGGCAAATTGGACAACCATCTGTCAGATCTGCTTTGATTTGGATTCTTTCATTGAGCAGGAGGGTAGACCAAATTGCCTCAGAGACCCCTTCCATCTCAATTACAGTGGTACCTCGCTTAAAGAGCTTCCTTCCGGAAAGCTCTTAAGACCTGGCTGTGCCAGCGGGTCTGCGACCCATCCTGCAGTACGGCCCAGGTTCACTGGCTAGTCTAGCTGCCCAAGATTGTAGTGTGTGTGTGTGTGTGTGTCTCAAATGCCAAGTCCTCCTTTAACTGAACACAGGATATCTCTCTAGAACAGAGAAGAGACTGGACCACCAACTCAATGTTCAAAGTGTTGTTACCTGGGGTCCTGGGTGCAAGGGGGAGGAGGACAGTCAGCTGGCCCAGTTGCCTGCTGCCAGCTCCGATCTGGAGTCTGAGCCTGAGGAGAACCTCTTACCAGTTCCTCAGGCTATGGCCGGACCAGATGTTGAGCAGGAGGACCTGGACCTGGCACCATCAATGCAGCCAGCTGTCACTTTGGAGCCAGGGCAGAGGATTGGAGCTTGACAGCTAGGCCAAGTGCCAGCAATCAGGATGATCATCTGCCCAATGCAGAGACTCCTGGAGACAACAGTTACAGCTGAGGCGAAGGAGGGCTAGGAGACACCTCCTCAACTGGCCCTCAGCTGTGGAGTCTGACTCTCCTTAAAGGAGAGGGCGTGCTCGCAGGCTTTTCTCATATCAGTTCTTCTTTATTGTGGACCCGACACTGCACACCTAGCTTCTTAATAGATTTTGGACCACCTGCTTGTGACTCCAGCTATGCTTCCGGAAGGCCCCATGCATCCTTGGTACAACTTGACCGGCTTCTCACCCCCTGGATATTCGACGACAGCTCTGATTTGCCCCTTTTTAACTCAGGTAAGGAAACTCTCTCTTTCCTCTACTGCAGCACTTGCCAGCTGCAGAGCTCTGCTGTGCCGGGCCACAACACAAAGTGGCATTTGTTCTTTACTGCTGATGCTTCTAAATGTCATGAATGCAATTTATACTTTTTTCCAGCGTCCCTTATGGTAACAGATAATGCAGGCTAGTTATCAACATGCAACAAATAAAATAAAAACAAAAACAAATGAGGCACTGCTTCCCTCCCTACTCTGCCAGGCTGCCCCACTCCTCCGTGCCTCTCTGCCAGAGACCAAGAGCCAGAGCCCTGCCTGAATTCCCCTGATGCTCTGCATATACAGTATATAAATAAACCTTTCTCACCTGCCTCAGTGTGTGCACACCCAGGTATGCATAAATCCCTGTGATACATATGCATGTGTGTGTATGAATGGCCTTGCCTATCACCACCACCATTGGTTGCTCTGATGCCCCATTCCTCCCCACCAACCACAGTTACCACCAGCAAGCACTATTAGAAGGGTTGCTTCCTGAGATCATCGTTGGCTGCTACTCACACATTTCTTCTTGAAAAAGGAAAAATGCCATTGGCGGAATTTGTTTAAAGTCGATCCCAGCTTGTCAGGAAGTGACCCACACACTATGGTCACCGAACCATCTCCTGCAGCATGTATGAAATGAGACAGGCAGTATTTGATTGCAATGGACTGCTGCAGCCTTGAGGATATGGACAAGGTGTGCCTTCACAGCCAGTACATCTGACATGGCCTCTTCTGCCTCCATGACAGTTGGGAATCAGAATAGTAAAGTGGTTCCTCCTCTGTATATCCTTTCCCCCATTCTCTCTTTCCCTCAGTCTCTTTTAGATACAACAGCGGTGCCCAAACTATGGCCCACGGACCCAATTAGGCCTGTGCATAATCCAGCCCGGGCAGAGTACCCGGTCTCTCCTAGGACTGCCACCACTGCCTGACATCACTTACAACATCAGCCGTGGTGGCAGCAGCGGTGGCGGTGATCACGCTTTGTCCCCGTTGCTCCGAGCAGCCTCTGGCTTGGTCTCCTCACTTCAGCAGACTTTGGGAATGTGGATCATTGTGTTGGGGAAATTTTCAGAGCCTTCCCCATTTCAAAATCTGCAGTACTAGGAGAGCCCCATGGCGCACCCGGGATGACATTACCAAAGTCTGCTTAAGTGAGGGGACCGAGTCAAAGGCTAATCGAGCAGCGGGGACAAAGCGTGTTTGCCACCACCATGGCTAACATTGGAACCATCTGCAAAAGGAGCAGCCTGCACCTGTGTGTTGGGGGTGGGAATGGCCCGTAGGAAAAAAAAGTTTGGCCACCACTGAGATACAAGCAGTTTGTGCTAGCAGAGCCCTTCAGATGGTTCCAGAAGTTTGGCCACCACTGAGATACAAGCAGTTTGTGCTAGCAGACCCTTCAGATGGTTCCAGAAGTTTCAGCAAAAGAGAAAGATTGGTTGTATTTATTTCTTTGGTTTGAGGCTAAGGTCTTCAA
>JAWDJD010000003.1:125508805-125546305 GCA_035047305.1 Bradypodion pumilum
ATTTCATTTAGATATCAAATAACCATATCTATCTACCACAGAAGCCCTGTTAGAATTGTATTTGCTCTCCCTGATTGGATGTGAAATGAAAAGTTGTCTCTCTCAACGGACTGGTTCCTTTCACTATCTAATCAACAGCATGGCCAGAATCCCAATTATAGGGACTTGATGAATCTACTTCGAGAATATTAATTTAATGGCTGAAAAGCCAGCCAAAAAAGTGAATGCATTACGTTGCTTTTGGCTTCAGGGAATTGAATCATAGTAATTTTTCTTTTCTTTTTTAAAAATAGTTTAAATCAGTCTTTAAAAAGAAGCTACAATAAATGTGACAATAAAGTCCATCCATTCTGTGACACAAGATATATTCACAGTGTAGAGAGAATAAGAACTTTTTTCTGCCAATCTTTTTTTAATTTTTTTATTAAATTTTAAAAGTAATACAAAATACAAAATGCTTATAAAAGAAGAAAGAAAAAATTCATACAATACGAAAATGAAACAAGAGCATAGAAAAATATGAATATAGGGTAGCCATATATACTGAAAGCATAAGGATAATGGTAGAAAGCTTTAAATTATCATATTCCACAATTCATGTCCTCTTAGCCCAATAATAATTATCAATAGAATAAAGAGTTTGAATAAACCAACTAATTTCAAATTACCTTACCTTATTTATCTTTATATAAACTCTCCTTTCTAGACCATCTCAAAATATTCAAAACAGAAATTACCATTACACCATATGTGACTATACATTGCCCTAGAGAATAGGTAAAGGTAAAGGTTTCCCTTGCTCGAAAGCCAGTCGTATCCGACTCTAGGGTGCAGTGCTCATCTCTGTTTCTAAGCCGAAGAGCCAGCGCTGTCCACTTCTGCAGACATTTCCGTGGTCATGTGGCAGGCATGACTAGACACCGGAGCGCACGGAACGCTGTTACCTTCCCACCGAAGTGGTCCCTATTTATCTACTTGCAATTTCTTGCTTTCGAACTGCTAGGTTGGCAGGAGCTGGGATGAAGACGGGAGCTCATTTCCGTCCTGCAGTACTCGGGAATCGAACTGCTGACCTTCCGCTTCCCAGTCAGCGTCTTAGCGACGCGGTGTCCTTTATTCATCACTATTTCCAAAAACTATGATGTTCCTGTATTGGCTTGCTTCGGTCACCCCCCTCACCAGCGAACTCCACAAATAAATGCCAAATTTGCCACAATCTATTCTCTTTTACTATACCCTTTTTTATGTTCAACTCCCATGTTAGTTTGTCGTTCAAAGCTAACTCCCACATTTCCCTGTACCAATCTTCTATCCTTAATGTCTGATCACTCTTCCACTTTCTCGCTATACATTGTCTTGCTGTTGTCAAACATATTGAAAGCAATTCTTTTTTTATCCTTTACTAGACTCATATGTTCTGTGTCAGTCAGCAAAGCTATAGCTGGCCCCAGTTTTATATTTTCCCCAAAAATTCTAGAAATCTCATTTTCTATTTCTGCCCAAAATTCATTTACCACCTTGCAACTCTACCACATATGTTCATATATTCCCAAATTATTTTGGCACCTCCAACACATTGGGCTTTTGTTTTTTTGTACATTATCTATCTGATATAATCGAACTGGGGTCAGATACCATCTCCAAAGCATTTTAAAATTATGTTATTTTACTCTGACTGACATTGTTCTCATAATCCTTTTACCCCACTTATTTTTCCAATCCAATTCTGTGATACTGACATTAAGGTCTTGCTCCCATATTTTCCTCAAAGTTTCTTGTGAATTAGAGTCTTTATTTAAAATTTTATAAATTTTACTTACCAATAAATTTTACTTACCAATCTGGCGCTCTTTAAGCAAAATTCACTCACATCACAATATTAAATGCAATTGTGTGTTCCATTTTAAATGCCTTTTGCATATTAGGACATAGACACACATGGCAGAATAGTCACCTAAGGTTGTGCTCTAGTTTTTCTGGAGATGTTCCAAAAATACTATATCCCACTTTGTATGCAATTATGTACCATGTTTTGTCTTTATGAGAACAAGCAAAAGAAATGCTTAGGCATGCACATTTTCCACTCTGCTTTATAATCATTCATGATTATACACTAATAAAACATGGTTTACTTCACTCATACAAAATATGGGAAACTGCAGTTTATATACATCAGGATGCAACCACATACACATTTTTCTGCTGACCATGTGACACAAAAGAAAATGCAAATCAAACAACATTTTTGCACTCCTATCCATAGTTCTTTCCTTTGTTGCTGGGGCTTCTACCGTTGTTGTTGTTTTAAAAGAAATCTATGTGCACCAAAAGGTTGCTGTGCCAGCACAGGCTCCTTAGATCAAAGAACAAAGTCCTTCTTTGTTATAGAGACTATCCCGCCCTGCCCCCAGCCACTTAAAAACAGAGGACAAAGCCTCTCTCCATCAGTAAGACTTGGGGAGGGGCAGTTTAGGATTGGAGAGCAAACCTCTCTTTATTTAAAAAAATAATAACAAGACAAGGAAACAAGAAGGGGAACCCTTGTTTACAGTTCATGAAGTAGTTTCTTGTAAAAGCGTGGGACTTGAAGAGCTACAATACAGCTGCAAACAAGATTTTCCTTCTTTCTCCCTGCATGGCCAGATAATGCAAACAGATCTGGGAAAGCTGAATTTTCCTGTGTGACTTCACAATGAGTGAATGTGAGTTAATTTGCATGTACAGTGGTACCTCATACAATGATTTTAATCCGTTCCACGGGGCTCGTTGTTGTACGAAACAATTGCTATACGATTCGTGCATCGTATAGTGATTTTCCCTATGGGATACATCATACAACTTTTTTTTTTTTTGCTAAGTGGTTTTTCCCATTGAAAAATAGTTGCATGATTGTTTCCATAGTGTAATTTGGGAGGTATTCCCATCCTGGGTGGTGTACATAATTAATATGAATATATTTTAATTATATATATTGAATATATCATAAAATATAAAACTCAATCCAACAACAATGTGCAACTAAATAAAAAACTTTCCATTAAACATTAAACTGATCTAAATTTATCAAGTCAGCACTTGCATCTGTCCTTGCAGGTCAGTTGCACAACAAAAGATAGAAATGACAACTTTTAACTATAGCAATTCACAACTGCATTTTATGTTGTTGCATAAGTAACCAATATTATTCTGATTTTTTTAAATAAAAAAACAGCTTGGAAGTAGGCACCAGTTCTCAATGTGGGCATAAAGAACTCTTTTAAAAATTTATTTGAATTTCAATATTACTTCATTATTTTAAAAATATAATGATACCTATGTAATATCACAACACATAAGGTCTGGGGAGATTTTTTGTCATTTTCTTGTTTTTTTTTCTGTTTTGTGAATTAAACATGATGATAAATTGTAATGAATTAGTCTGTGTACGAATGGTGATTGAAGTTAACACTTTTTAAAAAAGTAACAATGGTGTTGTATTAATCATTTACACTAGCATTACAGGTCCTGGAACACTTTCTTGAGAAGGTGAAGAATGCAAGCGCGGCGCCAAAATGGCCGCCGCGCTCTTTGCGGGAGCCCCCCCACAGGACGAAGGCATCCGGGTAGTTAGGGGCGTGGCCAGCTCCCTTATAAAAGGGGTGGCCACGAGGCAGCCGAGCTGCCATTTTGCGAAGCGACGGAGCGGAGAAGTTTTTCCTCTTACTCCGTCGCTTTTTTACCTTGAGCGGGAAGCCTTTTGGCTGCTTACTTTCCTCTTTTCGGCTTCCCTTAGGTCCGACTGAGATGCCTTCGAAGAAGAAGGCGGCCGCGAGCGCGGCTCGGGCGGTGCGGAGGCGCAATCCGGGTCGGAGGACCACGGCTGCGCCTTCCCACCAGCCGCCTTTGCCGGCTCCCACCGGGACCGGTGGGATGGGGTCTATTACCCCATGGCCGGAGGCTGGGGACCCGAGCAGGGGTTCAGTATGGGCTGCGGCCCGCGGCCCGCAAGCAGCGGACGCCGCTCCTGGTGCTCATTCCACTGGGCCTTCCTCCATCGGGGCCCAGCTCACTCCGGGGCCTTCCAGCCTTGGGGGGTGGTGCGGTCCCCTCCCTTGGCAGGTGCCCACGCCGGCCCTACCGGGCCTGGGTGTGGGGTCATGGCCATATTCGGGCCCCGGGGTGCAAGGGCCTGTACCCACGCCCGTAACGGGCGGGCCGCCTGGCCCGTGGCCCCAGGCCAGTGTGGAGGCCTTGCTGGCCCGCGTGGCGGCACTCGAGGCTTCCCTTGCTCGGGCCAGCCACGCTGGGGCTCCTTTTGGGGTGCACTTGGACGCATCGTCTGCTGGGCAGCGGCAGGCGACGGGACGGGTCGAGCAGCTTGAGGCGCGTGGCGCGACTTCGGCCACTGCCTCGCAGCTCCCCGACCAACAGGCCAGCGCGGGTCAAGCCCCGGCGGCGAGCTCTACGGCGGTCATGAGCTCCGACGCCCCCAGTGGGCCGGAACCCCCGGTGGGGGCGGCCCGCGGGGGTGCAGCATGTGAGTATGCGGTACAAACTAGTGCACCTACACATGTGGCTACGTTGGGGGGGGCTTTCCAATGGCCTTGGCCTCGCATGGGTGGTGCGGCGGTACAGCCGCTGACGCACCAACAGGCGACGTCAACCACCACCCAGGGCCCCGGGGTGGGGAGCATTTCCTACCCTGTGGGGAATGTTTTAGGGGTGGCTGGGCTAGTCCAAGCCCCTTTCCAGATGCCCGCAGTTTCTGTTGTGCCTGTCTCGGCCTTGCCGACAGCGGGCTATTCCTTGCCACTGGGTGACCATTTGGCACAGGCCACCAGAGAGAAAATATGGCGAGGGGAGTATGTTGATATCTTCTCACTCCTAAACAGGGAGCCCACCAAGGAAGAGAGGGAGGGGCAGGATGAGAAGGATAAGGAACAGGCACGTCGTCGCAAGCCACCACGGACGTGGGCCAACTGGCTGCTGGCTTACCTCATCTACATGGCGGTGTACCTGAGGGCCCGGCCGGATCTGGCAATTCCGATGGTCCAGTATTTGGACAATATCTATCGGGCGATGGTTGATTTTCCCGGCCCGTCGTGGTTGGCTTATGACGAGGAATTCCGTATGCGAATTCCCCTGCACGCTGAGATGAGGTGGGATGAGCCATGCCAGAGGCTTTGGCTTCTGTACATGACGCCCACGCGCCCCGCACCAGGGGAAAGATACCATTGTGAACATGCGGTCCAGCGAGTGGCACCAGCACAGGTTCCCCGCCAAGTGGCGGAGCAGGGGGTTCCAGCCCGCCTGCTGTGCTGGACTTTCTCGTCTAATGGTTCATGCAATAAGAAGAATTGCAAGTACAGACATGAGTGTCCCACCTGTGCGGGCCCCCATGCAGCCTCTGCCTGTCCCAGGCCTGGAGGGACGCGGGGCAGAGGGAGGGGCGGACAGTGGGCTGGCAAGACTGCCGCAGATGGAGCTGGTTCACCTAAAGGCTCCCTCCCCAATTAATGTGGACATGCTGGAGCGTTGGCTCGCATTGTACCCGAAGGGGGAGGATGCAGATTATCTCCTTCAGGGCTTTAGACAGGGGTTCCGTATTCCTTTCATGGGTGATAGGTCCCCTCAGGATGCCCCCAACCTTTTGTCCCTTAGGGGGAGGGAGGAGGTGGCTGCCACCAGCATTAATAAGGAGGTCAATGCGGGCAGGGTCGCTGGCCCTTTCCCTGCACCCCCGTTCACTAACCTCAAGGTATCGCCCCTGGGCTTGGTTCCCAAGAAGTCACCAGGCGAGTTTCGCCTTATCCATCACTTGTCCTACCCAGCCGGCCGATCGATCAACGATGCTATCCCTGACGACCTTTGCTCAGTCAGGTATACATCTTTTGACCACGCGCTGCGCATGGTGCGCTCATGTGGCCCGGGTGCGCTGCTGGCTAAGTGCGACATTAAGTCGGCTTTTCGCTTCTTGCCAGTGCACCCGGGCGACTTTGAATTGCTGGGTTTCAAATTTAGGGGCGAATATTATTTTGATAAGGCCATGCCTTTTGGCTGTTCCATATCATGCTCGGCTTTTGAGCGTTTCAGTACCTTCCTAGAGTGGGCTTTCGTCCGCAGGTCAGGGTCCCGGTCTGTAGCCCATTACCTGGATGACTTTTTATTCGGGGGTGAACGGGGCTGGGACACGTGTACACGTCTCCTCAACACATTTCAGATGCTAATGGAGGAACTCGGTGTCCCTTTAGCGCCCGAAAAGACCGAGGGCCCATCTACACAGCTAGTCTTCCTGGGGGTGGAGATTGACACGATAGCGCAGGCGTCTAGGTTACCGCGGGATAAGGTGTCAAGGATAGTGGCCCTTATCTCGGACTTGTTGGCCAAGCGCAAGGCATCACTGAGGGAACTGCAGGTGCTGCATGGTCACCTTAATTTCGCCTGCAGAGTGGTCGCACCGGGCAGGGCTTTTGCCCGGCGCTTGTGCGACGCTATGGCAGGATTATCCAGGCCTCACCATAGGGTTAGGCTTACCCGGGGTATCAGGGCAAACATGCTTGTCTGGTTACAGTTCCTGAGGGACTTCAATGGGGTCTCATTTTGGAGGCATGACCTCCTGGCTTCCCCTCAATTTCAGATTCAGTCTGATGCCTCGGGATCCCTGGGTTATGGGATGTACTTCAATGGGAAGTGGGCCTATGGTGGGTGGCCACCGGCCTGGGCAGGCACGGGTCGCCTGCGTGATCTCACGTATCTGGAATTTTTTCCCTATCCTGGGTGCTTTGATGCTATGGGGCCAGGAGTGGTCCAACTCGGTCGTGCATTTCTGGTGTGACAATGCGGCCGTGGTCCACATTGTAAATGCACAGACTTCTAAATCGCCCAGGGTTATGGATCTAGTGCGCCAATTTGTGTTGCGCAGCCTGCGCCTCAACGTACTGTTCAGGGCCAGGCATGTCCCAGGGGTTAATAATGATATTGCTGACGCTTTGTCCCGCCTACAGATCTCCCGGTTCCGTGCCTTGGCCCCGGATGTGGAGGAATTTCCCTCGCCACTCCCGGAGGAGATATGGACCATTGGCAAGGAGAGGTGAACCGGGCGATTGGCCTGTCACTAGCCCCACGCACCCGTAAGGCGTATCACCATGCAATTAATTCTTTCAGGGCATTCTGTACTCAATTTCAATTGCCAGGAACCTGGCCGATCCCGGTAACCCATGTTCTGCGGTTCATGGTTTACCTGCATTCTCAGGGCCTTGCACCTCGCACCATAGCCTCTAAGCTTTCAGCGTTGGCTTTTATGGCCAAGGTGGGGGGTCATGTGGACAGCACCTCTGACTTCCGTGTGAGACATGTTTTGGAGGGGTGGGTGCGCGAGCGCGGGCATTGCCCGAACGACCGCCACCCGATTTCCCCAGGGGTCCTTACCCAGTTGGCCCGGGGCTGGCCTTGCCTCTGTTTTGATGCATATGAGGCAGCCCTGTTCCATGCAGCCACAACGGTGGCATTTTTTGGAGCGCTCCGCATCAGCGAGCTTGTGATGCTGTCTAAGGCGGATGCAAGTCGTAGGGCACTGGAACTCGAGGATGTCTGTCTAGCCAAAGACTGGGCTCAGTTGAGGATACGTTCCTCTAAGACCGATCAGCATGGCGTCGGCAGTGGTGTGCGACTGCTACGGTGTTCTTTGGCAGACATCTGTCCGGTTGGTGCCCTACATGAATTCCTGGCACTGCGTGGCACGCACCATGGCCCGTTTTTCTGTCACCAAGATGGGTCTCCCCTTACTAAGTTTCAATTTTGGAAGGTGACGGGCAAAGCGCTGGCCAGTGTGGGCCTCCCAGGCACCCGCTATGGCACTCATTCATTCCGTATAGGGGCGGCCTCGACCGCTGCGGCTTTTGGGTACTCAGGGGCTGACATACGTAGCATGGGACGGTGGGGATCGCAATGTTTTCAATTTTATGTGCGCCCACTCCCCCCATGAGTACCAACCTGGTCACCTTACCTACTTTCCCTCATTTTTTCCTTTACAGACCCGGGGTGTCGTATTACACCGGTGACAGTATGGCTGGTGGGCCATAGCTACGTGCACAGGGCAGCGCGTTATGCTGCGGCGACAGAGTGGGGACCCCAACTGGGACTGGGTGCATACGCAAGTCTCACATGGCATGGTAAGCCTGGGATGTTATGGCGGGAGCTGCTGCCTTTCCTTTTTTCAGGCCAGAATGCTGACCCGCCTGACATTCTGATCATACACCTGGGGGGCAATGATTTGGGCCAGGTCACCGGCTTGTCGCTGAAGCATGCGATTTGCGAGGACCTCGCCTACCTGCATTACGTCTGGCCCGCCACAACCCTTGTTTGGTCGGACATGGTCCCGCGCCATTCCTACAGAGGGGGCGTTGACCTCCTGGCCCTTGACCACGCTAGACGCATGGTGAATAGGGCAGTGGTGCATTTCCTTGTCGACAGGGCTTGGGGGAGGGTCAGTCGTCACCCCGCTATTAGCCTCCAAAGTTATGACTTGTATGCAGGGGATGGGGTCCATCTGTCACGAGGAGGTATGGACCTCCTGTTGGGTGATTGGCGAGCAGGCCTGTTGCCCGAGCTGACGGTCTGGGGGGGGGGCGTCGAGCCTTCTTTGAAGCCCCTCCATGTGGCGGGTAGCACTGGTAAGGTAAACATTATGACCCACAGGTATCCGGCAAGTTCGCAATTGACTGGACAACACTAGACAGGCATAAGTTGGTTAAACGTTGTCCGGTCAACGACGAACTAGGCGACGGGGTGATGGCTATAGCTAGACAGCATGCATCACCCCGTGATTTTACGGATACGCGTCAGAGGGTGGGGTCATTAGTTAGATATTGACTACGGTCAACAATTTGTTTGTTGTCAACAAGCAAATTGATACAAATGGATACATTGTAGCAATTGCCGTTGGCAATTTTGGGTGGTACCTTACCAGTGTTACTTCGGCCTGCTTGCCTTAAGAATTATGATTGGTCAATTACCAATAGAAATTTATAATTCGGACTAGGGCATGAATCAATAAATGTGGCCCAATGCCGTTATCCACTTTCATTGGTGTCTGAGTCCTTTATTGGGGGGGTGTGCCTGCAAAGAGCAGCAAAAGCTGGATTGTAGTTAAATGTTGTTGTGCTGCCAATTTAAAGGTAAAGGTCTCCCTTGCTCGAAAGCCAGTCATTTCTGTTTACAACTCAAGAGCCAGTGCTGCCTGCATCTGCAGACATTTCTGTGGTCATGTGGCAGGCATGACTAGAATCTGGATTACATGGAACACTGTTACCTTTCCCAAAAAAGTGGTACCTACTTTTATCTACTTGCAATTTCCTGTCGCATCAACAGCATTTCCTCTTACCAATATAAGGTCCTCCTCAGTGCATGTTGAGGGGCATAGTGTACATTGTATCATATGAGTGATAGTTCTTCACATTCACACTGGCTACCATCTACAGGGAAACCCCACTTTCTCAGATAATTTTTAATAAAGAAACCATTAAAATATTTTATTTACATAGACATGCATAAGATATAATAATTATTAATCTATTGTGAGGAAATTTGCTGATGCTGCATTAATTTAATTTAATTTAATTTAATTTAATTGTCACATTTATATACCGCTCACTCGGCCAAAGCCAACTCAGGGCGGTTCACAATAAAAATTAAAAAACACATGTTAAAAACAGTTAAAACTACCCACCCCCTAAAAACAAGGGCTGCAGGATCCAAAGGCACCATGGGGAAGAGTTCTTCTACACCAACCACCCAATGGAGGTTACCACATTAAATTAGCACATGAAGAAGAATTCAGCAATGTTTCTCTTCAATTATTTGAAAAAGCACTTGTTTTATTAACTTACTATAATTAGGTGATTATAGCAATTGAAGACATTATTTATCTATACCTATTCTGCAAGTTTTCTTCAAAATTATTCCACTAAAACAAATCTTCAATTGCTGCTATTAAGTCTGGCTTTTAGCTGTGGTGAAATTCAATTACTGAGCAAGTATTTTTTATGTCTTGATAATCTTTTCACAATGGCTGATCTGTAGGAATTGGGGCCATAAAGCGGCCCTTGAGGTCCCGGAGGAGACTGGTCAAAGGAACGACACGAGGCAAGATGGAGCGAAGACCAGTGATTTATTGAGGGAAAATCATCAGTATATATTATGCAGAAGGCTGCGCATGGTAGGATGGTTATCTGACAGAGAATCACATCACCCATTTACTCGGGTTAATTGTGAACTTCTCTTGGGGAAGTTAATTAACTTGGACAAACACTGACCATTGTCTGAGGCTTAGGCTAGGGTAAATATGGCTTCTATTTGCACCAGAGATTAAGCTTAACTCAGAGTGAGTAATTGCCTAATACGTAACAGAGGTTAGAGATTTGCCCTCTCAGCAGAGCCGTTGTTCAGGTCAAGGAATTGGGTGAATCAAACCCTATCATTTATCCACCCCCCTTAATTTCCCTGCTGGAAAGGGCCAGAGGCCAGGAGTCTGCTCACTGGTTTAACCTCTGCCAAGGTCCCGTGCCAATTGGGCAAGGGGAAACCACATCTCCCCTTTCTTATTTACTTAAGAGCCTGACCGGCGACTCTGCGTAGGAGGGGCATCAGCTGCTGAGCGGGAATGACGCTTCGGGGTTTCTTCCTGGGGTGGCACTTCTTGATCAGTGAGGGAATACATTGTGCAAAGCATCAGATGGCTATGCCCAGTATAATCACCCCCACAGCCACCTTGAGTACTGTCTGGAGCCACCCCATGGGAACCATGACCACAAGGGGTCCTACCACCCCCATGAAGAATCCTCCTTGATGTCCCTAACTAGGGTGTGGAGGTCCGTGAGCTGGCCCTGTATCTTGTGGGTATTGTCTGTGAGATTTAAGCAACACATGCTGTGGACAGACTTGCAGCCCATATGATTTAACAATAGGGGATAATCGATAGCTGCTTGATTATCCAGTATGGCATGGCGAAGCTCTGCCTGCTCCTGGTTGAGCAGCGCTATTGCTGAGGAGGTGTGGTTGATGGCTTTTGCTAATCCGCAAGCCAATTGAGCGTTGCCTATGGCTAAGCCTGACACGCTGAATATACTGACTACAGCCTGGTTTTTCGGAGCTGTGGGTCTGAATCCAGACTGCTTTCTGTAGCAAGGCAAGATAATGAGATGTGTCATTGATTTACTGTGACCTGGGGTGATTCTGCAGCTTCTCTGCAACTTCTGGCGTTGTGCAAATGTCTTTTCTAACACCTATGGGGAGGTGTGAAGATAAACTGGGGATTATCGGCTACCGGGTGCTCAATCTTTCCAAGCAATGGGCCGGTGCAAAACATGGGCCGGTCTGGCTTCCTTTGGTGGAAGCTGGCCGTTATTAACAATATACAGAAATTCAAGTGTCCCTTGCAAATCCCAACTGGAGCATTGTACAAGGCATGTATAAATAATAGCAACTACAGATAACAATAGCAATAAAAGACATTCAGCTGCTTCTTGAGGCTTCCCTTCTTGGTGGGGCTTCATGTGCAACTTGAGTTTGGAAAAGTCCTGTTTTGGGGAAAAGCATGGTCCTTAGAAGTAGCACTGAGTATGCCATAGAAATGTCTTTGGAGATGTAAGTCATAAAGGAAGACGGACAGCTGATGACATCCAAGGCTGGTGCCATCCTTTGCAATAGCCGAACTTGGCATCCGGGCCTGATTCTGGCCTCTGGGACCTGCATGGGGCAGAGACTTGTTTGGGAGATAAAAATTCTGAAAGAGTTAGTTAGTTTTTGCACTTATAGGATAGCAATTGCTGTGCAACTATGGGACGTTGTTCCTCCCCTTTCTGTTTGTTTGTATTAATGCAAACGTGCATATACTGCCATTTGCCAAAATGTGGGGATGTGTGACGTCCCTTTGTCACACCTGAATGGCCTCTGTCCCTCGTGGGTTGACCCCCCACGAGGGCCCCCCCGGACTATGCCTTGGGCTTGGGAAAGTGGCAGGTTGAACTGCCTTGCGAGTGCCTTGGCATTCTGAAGAGGGAATGCATGACTCTGAATTGGAGTGGTGAGGAACAAACTTAGCAAATTTTTGTCTATCACGGGAGTGATGTGTGCACCCGGTAGACTGTGAAGCAAATTCCTGTGAAACTGGCTGTCAGCAATTATGTTGAAGCGTTCTTTGGCAAAGGTGCGCAAAGTGAGGTTCACGGCTGCCAACTCTGCCCGCTTGCGGAAGAGTCAGGAGCGTGCGCCAAGCTTGGTCCTCTTGCCAAGTAAGAACCCAATATGTGCGACCCCCATAAGTGAAAACTGTCCTAGCCCCCCCCCCCCCCGAAGAGGAACCAGTGACATAAATTCACACAAGGTGACTGTCTGCGTTTGAGACGAGTCTGGGGTCTTATGGCAAACCTTGGCACATGAAGCACCAGGCTTCCCTTGGGTAAATTTCTCATGGAGGCCCCCCTGCGCACATCCGCCCACGGTGTGCGTGCACACTTTTAGAAGAGTGCCAGATGGTGGCTAGCCTTTTGCCTGTGCTTAGACTAGCAGCAAAAAGGGAAGGGGTGGCCTAAAAATGCCTGTATCTGATTGAAGGTGTGACCTGACTGCACTCTTAAAATGGTCCTAGGCAGTCCTGGCTAATGGGTGGCGCTCTGCACATGCTCGGGAGCTCAGGGACTAATCCTTCCTCTGTGCTCTGGAGTTTACAAAATGTGTCTGCACACTAGAGAGGGTGCTGTGGGCCAGGTGCCATACTTAAAATGACCTACTAAGACTTATTAAAAACAAGCCAACTATGACGTGCCAGCTGTAAGGAAATAACACACACAAAAAAATGAAAAGACACACAAGTTAAGCATTTCCATTTCCAGCAGGGAGTTCCACTGGCGAAAGGAGGGAAGGAGGAAAGACAAGTCAGAAGTTAGCACAATGGGAATGCAACAACTCTTATCATAACGAAATCAGATTAGGTCAGGTAGCTAAGACAACCGGGTCCTTCTGTTAATTAATCCTGGAGCCTGTGAAAGGAAGGCTGTAGAAAGAAAGAGATTGGTTAAGGCCTGGAGAGGAATTTTGTTCCTGTTCGCGTGCTTTTTCCTGTGAAAGGGGTACAATGAGTGAGTTACTTTGCACAGATTAAAGTCAAAATACCAGAACAATATCTTTCCTAAGAGAATGAAGGAGAGTTAGAACGATTCTCAACCTGCGGCCAGAGGTGGGCGAGTGGGCCAGATGTGGCCCATGTTGCTCTGCCACTTCCGCCGCCGAGCCAAGAAGGGCTGTGCGGCGAAGGAAGGGCAGGATGACTGTCCAGACGCCCAGAGCTGCCTGCGGCCCCGGAACTTTGGCCCCTGACTTTAAAAGGTTGAGAACCGAGTTTACAAGATGATAACACAATACACACATGAAGACAATGCAATTCTCTCACTCCCAGTGAGATACGGGACTCCAAGACGCTAAGAGACATTCAAAAAACCTTAAAACACAGAGAAGGGGGTTTGAGGAACACAGACGTAGGGAGGGGCCCCATAGCTTATGATACAGTGAGGAAAACTCATAGAAGTGATTTTTGTTTTCAGATTGCGCTTCTGAAAAGAAAAATCTGTAAGAGTTGCAGAACCGGTTTCCAAGAGTGGCTTAATCCTTTGACAAAGAAAAGTCTCAAGGGAGGAAGGAGGAACCACCCCGCCCTATTGTAGGTTAGGATCCCCCCCCTCTCCTCCTCTCCTGCTTAAGCTGCTAAGCAGGCAAGGCAAGGGGCTTTGTTCATCATGCTTTCTCAAACTTTAAATAGTTCCTGCCCATGAGCAGAGTGCAAATTGTTTAACACATATTTCACAGCGACATTACCACGTAGTTACACACAAGGAACACTTTTCCAGTCATACTGTGGTCATAGAGACAAAGCTTTGCAATCATACACAGTTCTTGCAGTCATACATTCAGTGGTGCACCACACATACACACATCTATTTACGCATTCGCACATTCCTCCCCTGATCTGCAGCGTTCTATACTACACATGAGGAGATGGCTAATACACAGCTGGCTATTTTACAACCATCTGGGTGCTTCTACTTAGGGGCAAGTTTCTCTGGGCTACTCCCAAGGTGAGACAAGTAGGTTCTGCCTGTGCCTTGGGGGAACTCGGGGTACTATTGCTGGGATGGTTCTTCTGGCATAGCCAGGGCGATGGCTGCCTTCTTTCTAGCCTGGGCCAAATGCATGCCAGGGTGGCCATTTGGCATTAAGACAATCTTTTGAAGATCTGCCTGGTCTAGATTGGCTTTCTCTTCTAAGGTGTCTCATTTTTCCACACTGGAAGCAGGCGCCTTGGGGTTTTGGCACTGCTCTGCGCCTGAGTGTGGCAATGGGTCTGCTCTGGAGCCCTGCGTGGCCAAGGGCCGTGCAGATTTCCGTGAGCAGCGGGCGCTGAGCAGCCCTGCCTGAACGTGTGTCTGCCTTCAGATAGGCTGAGCACAGCAGTTGGGCGCTAGCTAATTGTGCCACTGGCAATTTCCCCGTGAATGTATCTTCCTCACCCCTGCGCTGAATGGAGTTCTTTCTTTGCAGGGAACTTTTAACTGTCAGAGAAGCGCCAAGGCCTCTCATGCCATGAATTCCTTCAGTGACGTCTGCAGCTGCCACTGAGGGAATGCTCCCCACACTGCCCTGCTTAAGCTGAAATGACGAATAGAGACTTCTTGGGGCTGATGGTTCTGACTGCGCTGGGGTTTTCTGGGTCTCTATCCGGACTGGGTCATCCTCTACTGAGAGTTTCCTACATTTGCTCCATGTGCGGGTTATGCCCTCTGGAGCTTTCGGGGGTTGCTGAATGCAGTCTCCTATCTGATCCCAGAGCTCGAGGGTTAACGTACCTACTTCTGGGTAAAGCAGGCAGTGTTCCCCTAGGTACACCAAAAGTCTCGCTAGCTCCCTGCTGTGAAAACGCAAATTAAATACCCTGACCAGGATGATGAACCCTTCCTCATGGGTTCTTTGGCTAGCGGATGGACGCTGTCGCTGAGGACAGGTCCCCATATTACCTGCGATTGGGTCCTCGGAAGATTCCTCCTCGGGACGAGTCGATGCGTCTTTGGCAGGCAATAGGTTCTGGCGACGACGCTTCTGGGTAGAGCTCGGAGCGTGGACTGCGGCCACGGGCCCTCGGTGGCCACTGCGCTGTCAGGGGCTCACAGCAGGCCCTGAGCGGAACGCGTTTTTCCCTTTGGCGCAAGCCGCCGTGAAAGTCGGGAGCAAGCTGTAGGAAGCCTCTTCTGTAATGCCTCGCCGCTTAGCTGTCTTCCCAAGCGGATGGCTTTCCGACGGGGGCTGCTGCTCTGTCCTCCGGGATGATTGGACAAGGTTCAAGCGCAGAACCTGGCTGTGCTGATCGCTTACTCATGAGTAGACCGCTCGGGGGTCGCTTACTCCCGAGTAGATCATGTCGGGGTCACCAGATGTAGGAATTGGGGCCGTAAAGCGGCCCTTGAGGTCCCAGAGGAGACTGGTCAAAGGAACAACACGAGGCAAGATGGAGCGAAGACCAGTGATTTATTGAGGGAAAATCATCAGTATATATTATGCAGAAGGCTGCGCATGGTAGGATGGTTATCTGACAGAGAATCACATCACCCATTTACTCGGGTTAATTGGGAACTTCTCTTGGGGAAGTTAATTAACTTGGACAAACACTGACCATTGTCTGAGGCTTAGGCTAGGGTAAATATGGCTTCTATTTGCACCAGAGATTAAGCTTAACTCAGAGTGAGTAATTGCCTAATACGTAACAGAGGTTAGAGATTTGCCCTCTCAGCAGAGCCGTTGTTCAGGTCAAGGAATTGGGTGAATCAAACCCTATCATTTATCCACCCCCCTTAATTTCCCTGATGGCAAGGGCCAGAGACCAGGAGTCTGCTCACTGGTTTAACCTCTGCCAAGGTCCCGTGCCAATTGGGCAAGGGGAAACCACACTGATCAGTGTTTTGGGGAATTGACTTAGGCTTCTGGGAATTGAAACCTATAAACCAAAGTTTGGGAAACACTCCTCTAAGTACAATGTAATATGCTAGAGTAAGTCAAAGTTAGAGTAAGTCCATTTAAATCAATGGAACTGATGGAGGAGATGAATCACCAAATCACCATTGAATCAGTGGATTAACTCTAATGCAGTTTATTATGCTAAGGGTCAGACTTTTGACCGATATATCTTTTAAACATTCTGTCATTTCAGCCTTAATTCATATATATTTGACATTAAATTTAGAACCTATCATCCTAAGAATAAAATTCCCCTTGAAAAATAACACCCTTTTAATTATATAGTGCATCTGTTTCTTTGTTATCAGATTTTCATCAAAAATTTGATACATCCAATGTACAACAGAAAATCAATTTTGTGAATCTGATAATGAGCTCCTGTGCATAGAGGGCTCCTCTCTTAAATAAATAATTGATTTTTGATGCCATTTCTGTCCCAGTGAAGGGACCTAAAGTGATGGGGGGGAGGGGGAGTTTGAAAACTCAGTGCTCTAAAAGCAGTTATTTATAACATAAATGTATAAGTAAAAACACAAAGACATGCACCAGACAGAAAAATATTTAGGTTAGTAATTTAGGAACTGTTTGCGTGCATATTTAAAGCACCTTATAGAAAAAAACGATACAGAATTCCACAAAAGATTTTCTTTATTTGTCCAATTTAATTGCTTAAGGGCTGCTCACAAGGGAAGTCCTTTATTGTTTGCTGGAAGAACAGCACGGAGGGGTCCATCCTAGCTTCCTTTGGAAGGTCTCCCACAAGCTAGGGGCAGCCACCAAAACTGTCTTTTCTGTGAGGGCAGCAGAACCAAGAAAAGGAATAGATAAGTTGCTCTCCTGGGCAGGGAGCACTTTGCATTGTAAGATTTTGTTGCATGCCCCACTTGTCTATAAGTATGTCTAGGTCAGGGTTTCTCAAACTTGGGCCCCTAGATGTTTTGGACTTCAATTCCCAGAAGTCCTGATTAGCAGGTGTCCTGACTTGGGCTTCTGGGAATTGAAGTCCAAGAACACCTGGAGGCCCAAGGTTGAGAAACCTTTGTCTAGGCTATAACAATGGATATAATTGTTCTCTCTCACACACACACACACACACACTCACACACTCCCACTACTTCTCTGGAGGTTGGGCATTCCATTTAACTCCTAGTCTTTTGCTAATCATAAGCCAACATGCCATTGTCAAGAAACAAAAGTAACATTTTCTCTTTGGAGTGTGATTCCCTTAATGGATAAATACTTATCTAACAGTAGCTTCAAGATGGGAAAGTTCAAATGTAGTGAGATAACAGGTTATGATGTAAAGAGCCCATCAGCTTAACAAGCATTGTGTCAGCTTCAAAGTCTTTTTCATGCTCTATTTGTCTTGTAATCCAAAGACCCTGAAGGAAATTCCTTGTTCGGTTCCTTGCTAATGAAAGAGTGATAATAAGAGTCAGAACAGAAAGGCAAAGGGCATGATACAGAGAATGACTGATATATTTTCTCAAAAGCTATTTTTGAGAGTTCTGTGTAATCACAATTTCTTTTTTTTCTTCCCTTAGTGATAGCTTTGCCTGGCTTCTTGGTAAGCATGGTTAAAACCTATGGAGTTACTCTATCCGAATCTACTGGAGATGCTGAATGCCTACAGTTCAATAAAAAGTACAAAATTACCCATCGATCACATATACTTTGAGATAGAAGCAAATTATGGCCTACAGATTTCACTGCTTTCTTAATAAGCACATGCATTTCAGTCTGACGCTCTGTCAAACCAATCAAATCACCAAGTGCAGCTGATATTATTTATGTAGCTGTAAGGTGAATGGAATCAACTTGTGTGGTAGCAGCTGGTTTATTGTCATAACATTAAATCTAACATTTCACTAAATGACCTACTTATGGTGAACAGTACAATCCCAAGAGTTTATGCAATACTCTAGAAGATTATGCAATATCATCTAGTGACAATTTTGAGATAAGAAAAAAAAGGTGCACTTGCGTTGATTTTGACTGGCAAAAGACAACCCTTCTATCCTGTCTATGATTATGCCTTTCCTTTGAAGAGAAATTTCTGTTTTACTAGAGGTGTAAATCTTCTTTTTCTAGATCTTCATTATTTTTTATTAGAAAGTCTTGATGAAAATAACCATTTAGTATCTCTTGAGAGATGTAAGAAGAATCTCACATCGTGTGTGTGTGTGTGTGTGTGTGTGTGTGTGTGTGTGTGTGTGTGTGTGTGTGTGTGTGTGTGTGTGTTGGTCACTTTTCAGAGGAATCAAATGCACAGCAAATGATGAACATTTTTTAAAAAATGGGAGGTGATAAAAATGCCATAATTGGAGAACATGTGTACATTAAGTAAAATGAATAGATAACACACCAAGAAAAATGCATGAAAATATACTCAAAATAGTTTCATAACAACAAAGATAAAAAATAAAATCACAAGATTTGGAGAAAATCTCTACACTGGTTATCTTGCTCTGAGGAGCATTCAGAGTGTATCTCCATGCCATTGTTTAGCAGTTTGATATCATTTAAACTGCCGTAAATCTGTGGTCTATCCACTTAAAGGTCTTCAGTCCACTTATTTATTTATTTATTTATTTATTTGGATTTGGATTTGGATTTGTATGGCCGCCCTATCACTAATTTCCCATTAGTTCAATAGATTTACTCTAGCATGGTTTACTATGCTCAGGAACAGGATTTTAGCCATTGGGTCATATTTTTGAGAAAACATGTACAGGATTGAGTGACACACCTCTAAAAGGAAATCTCTACTATTCATATAACTAAAGAAGGATGGCAGAACATCCAGTCATCCAACATTTTTTGCCTCCAGCCCCCAACATGTGATCAGTCCAATTCACACACAATTTGACAGGGTCTCACAGAGGTATAAACTGAATTATTATCTTCTCTTCAGTGAATGTTACAGTTGTGAGAAAGGTGGGCACAGCTGCAATTTTCATTACAGAACATGGAAATCTGCCTGAAGGATGGCTTTGCAGAAAAATAGAAAAACATTTTGTCATCCACAAGTTTCTGAGAATCCAGCTGGAACTTAACTAGAAACTACATTGAGGAAAGGAAAGCAAGAGAAGAGGAAGAAAAATTTGTGAGAAATAAAAAAGGAATTATATTTTATGGGGGTGGGGATCTGTGATAAAAAAAATTTGGGGGGGGGGCAAATAAATTATTTGTGATAGGATTCTTTCCCCCTTGGGTCCTACATATTATTAATTACAACATTTTAAAAATTGAAACAAGCACCTGCAACAGTAATAGTGATGTATTTCTATTTATCATAACATAATGTTTTCTTCTCAGGGTATGTGTTGTGGTTATAGTGATGCTGTGGTTGCAAGCTACCATTCATATCTGTGGAATTCTGCCATTTCTTTTAGCACAATGCAGAAATGTCAAAGAAGGTGGGTTGGACATTTCTAAAGCGTAATGTTTTGACACTATCTGATTTTCAAACCGTCCCTGTATTGTTAACTATCCAAACCACGCTGTGAAGTCAACCTTGTCCAGTGTCTACTGTTACAATGGCTTTTCGTATGCCAGACCAGAGAAACAATCCACACTATGGTAGATGGAGTCCCTTCTCACACTCAATTCAGAGGAATAAGTTGGAAATATATTTCCAATTGATGATAGATGTCCTGACTTCAATTTCATCTCACGGTTATTTCAGTTTAATATCCCAGATGATAGAGAGTTTTATAGCTAATGGCAGTTAATGCTGGACTTGATCTGATAAGAAATGATGGTCTTGCCATTTACAAACATCAAATTTTACAACCTGGAAATGAAATGCAGTCATAACAGGCCAACAGACCAAAGAGCAATATGAGCTGTAATTTCATGATACCATATCTGGTGCTGGCAAAGGAAAAGTAATTCCCACTGGGGACAAATTTGCAATGGGATTGGCTTAGCAGATGAACAGGGGGAAGGAAATTATTCAGCAACAGCTCTACTGATTTATAGATTCAAAAGGAGTCTTTATTCAAACAAACACATCCTTCCACACATTCCTACTGAGTTTAGCATGCACATTTTGGGAATTCAAGAGTCCTTTTCTTAATACAATAACAATTGTCACATGCTGCCAACTTGCTTCTAATTTATGGAGACAGCTAAAGGAAAAGACAGTGTACGACACTTCTATAACCTCTACTGATAGTTGTAGGAGTAAAGGCCTTTCATTTTGGCTCATCTACTTTGGTGTATGGGACCAAAGACAACCGGACAACCAAAGGGTTGGTTTAACAGAGGTTTATTGCATGAGGTTCCAGTGAAGCATGAGGTAATGGCGGTGATACATCTCAATATATACAGTAGCTCTCTACATTTGAATCTTGTAGCACGGTAGCTGATTGGCTGCTACCGGCGTGGCCTCGCCCAGGCACGCCTCTTTCTTCTGCTGCTGAATGCGGGGAAGGTTTTCCCGCGGCTGTCCGTGATTGAGCAATGTGAACCATGTGAGGCTGAACGCTCGCAGCTGCCCTCTATGGGCTGTCTGCTCGCGTTCTTTTACAGCTGGTATCGTTTGTATCTGGAGTGGTTACATTCTTGCTTTTACAGTATAATGAACATGCATACATACATACATAACATCCCTCCCCCCTAGGATGGGACGAAGTCCCGCAACCATTGTGGCTTGCCGCACGTGCGCTTGGGACGCGCTTGCGTCTGACCTAGTACTGGAGAGCCTGTGATCCCTGACTCCGCGGGTGCTTGTCCTGCAACAGGAAACGGGGATTCGTTAGTGGCTCTGTGGGGCGTTCGTGCCTGCCTCGCGCCCGGGGATGGGAAAGGAATGAATAGTTGGGAGGTGAACCCCTGTCTGTTGCTCTCTGACCCCGGGGACCCTCCTATTGTGAACCGCGGAACCGATGAGGTCGCCCTTGTGGTTCGGCTACCTTCTGATTCCTGCTCGGGGGACCTTGAGACTGTGGTGGGCGGACTCGCTGACGCCTCCCGTCTTGGGGGTGTCGGTCTCCGGGGAAATGGCGCTATATCGCATTCTGACTCACAGGGACTACTGGGACTGGAGGTACCAGGGGCTGAACTGAAACCCCTCTTTTCGCTAGGACGGGTGGGGGACCACTCCGCTAACTCCCCCTGGTACTGTAAATCAACGTCTAAGCTTCTATGGGCATCTGTGTTTCGGGGAAACTCCCGCGGGGTATGTGTGTGGTCGGGGCTCTTCCATTTTTTTGGGGACTCCCGCAAAAGATTTCTGTGGATCGATTCCCTTTCCTCCCCCCTTGGTGGGGACCCATGCTCCCCTTTTCCTCCCCCTTGGGTTAAGCGGGTGGGGGAGTACCCTAACGCTGATTCGATACTATTCTCGTCTTCGTCCTGCTCTCCGGGGACCCTGCGCCTGAGTTGGTCCACGTGCCGCCTCCACAGGAAGCCTGTACTTGTCTCTATGCGGTATGAGACGGGGCCGGTTTGTTCTACTACGGTGCCCGGCACCCAGGCTGGCCCCGCGCTGGCGTAGTTCCTGCAATGCACCGGGGCGCCTACGCTGAAACTCTTTGTGGGTACCACCCCTATGTTCCGCCCTTTGTCCTCTACTCTCGTGGGGTCTAGCTTGGAGATTCCCGTGGCCAGCTTCCTGCGCATCAACAGCTCCGCGGGGGGTACCCTGATGCTAATGGGGTGACCCTGTATCTAAGCAGGAATTGGCACAATTTCAGGTTGAGGTCTCCGGGGCCCATGCGCAGCAGGGCGTCTTTCGTGGTGCGCACGAGGCGCTCTACTTGGCCGTTGGTGGCCGGGTGAAAGGGGGCAGAGGTGACGTGCCGAATGGCGTTTCGCTCCATGAATGCCCCGAACTCGCCGGACGTGAAACAGCTAGCGTTATCGCTGACGAGGGTGTCGGGTAAACCGAACGTGGAAAAGACCCTCCTTAACTGTTTAATTGTTGTGGCCGAGGAGGTGCTCGAGACTGGAATGACCTCCAACCACTTGGAGAACGCGTCCACCACGAGGAGGAAAAGCGTTCCCCTGAACGGGCCAGCAAAGTCTACATGTATCCGGGACCAGGGCCCCCTAGCCGTGTCCCACTCCCTAGGTGGCGAGCGAGCCTCTTCTGGCCTTGAGCTTTGGCACGCTTCGCAAGTGCCGACCATGTGTTCAATGTCGGCGTCTAGCTGGGGCCACCAAAAGTAACTGCGGGCCAGCGCCTTTGAGCGGACAATCCCCGGGTGGCTGACGTGCAGCAGTTTAAGCACCCTCGGCCGGAGAGGCGTGGGGATCACTACCCGCTGTCCCCACAAAAGGCAACCCCTCTCTAGGGACAACTCTAGTTTCTTTTTGAAAAATGTGTCGAATTCCGCTGCTGGGGAAGACACGGGCCACCCTTTCTGTACCCAGGAGCAAACTGTGGCCAGCGTCTTGTCCTTGCCTGTCGCTTGGGCGATGTCGGCCGGTACTACTGGAGGGGAGTCTAAAACCTCTATCATTAAGACCTGATGGTCCCTCTCTACTCCGCCCACGTGGCAGCCATCCCGGGGAATGGGGGACCTGGACAGGGCGTCGGCATGGCTGATCTCCTTCCCGGGCCGGTATACCAACGCGTGCTGATACGCGTTGAGAAAGATGGCCCACCTGAGCATTCTCGGGGACAGGATTTGGGGTGTGGGCTTATCTGCGGTGAAGATGCCTAACAAAGGCTTATGGTCAGTCACTATGGTGAAGGGGCGGCTGTACACAAAATCATGAAATTTCTTGGTCCCCGCAATTATTGCTAGTGCTTCCCTGTCTGTCTGGGCATAGTTTCTCTCCGCTTGGGACAAAGACCTAGAGTAGAACGCTATCGGGGCCTCCCTACCGTTCTCCAGCACATGGCATAACACCGCCCCCACCCCCACCGGGGATGCATCGCAAATCAGGACCACTGGGCGTTTGGGATTGAAGTGGGTCAGTACGGCATCTGATGCCAGGAGTCGCTTCAGGTCATTGAAAACCTTCTCCTGGTCGTCGCCCCACTTCCATGCCTCGTCCTTTTTTAACAATTTGTGTAGCGGTTCTGCCACGGCTGCCTTCCGCGGGAGGAAGGAGTGGTAGAAATTGAGCAGTCCGAGGAACGACTGCAACTCGGGCTTGGAGGTGGGGCGAGGGGCCTTCTTGATGGCGGCTACCTTGGATTGTGCTGGCCTTATTCCCTCGGGCGTGACACGGAACCCTAGGAACTCAACTTCTGTAGCGAAGAAGACGCATTTGTCTTTTCGCAACCGCAACCCCGCCTTTTCGAATATAGTCAGGACCTTTCCCAACCTTGTTGCTAACTCGGCCCGGCTCCCCCCTGTAATCAATACGTCATCAAAATAGGGCAACACCCCCTCTAACCCCTTCAGGAGGCGTTCCACAAGTGACTGGAAGATCCCGGGCGCCGAATTCACGCCGAATTGGAGGCGCGATACCTGGAACGCCCCTTTGTGGGTGACTATGGTCTGCGCAGCAGCTGCGGCGGGGGTCACTGGGAGTTGCTGGTAGGCTTGGGCCAGGTCGAGTTTAGCGAAACACCTCCCCCCGTGTAACCTGGCCAACAAGTGGCTGACTACCGGCACCGGATACGCATTAGGGCGGATCGCCTTATTGATGGTGCACTTGTAATCAGCGCATATGCGGACCTCCCCGTTGGCCTTGAGCGCTGTTACAATTGGAGTTTCCCACTCTGCAGAATCAACAGGAACAAGAATCCCCTGGCCCACCAACTTGTCCAACTCCGCCTCTATTTTGTCCTTTAGTGCGAAAGGCACTCTGCGCGGTTTAAGTCTGATTGGACGTACTTCAGGGTCCAGGTCGAAAGTCACTGGGGGGCCCTTGAATTTCCCGAGCCCCTTTTTAAAAACCTCGGGGTGCGCATCGCACACGCTCTGTATTGGATCAGTCCCGGCGGCGTGTGCTTTCACGGCGTGAACCCCCCCAATGAACAACCCCAGGGGCTGGAACCATTGAGTCCCGAGGAGGCTGCATTTACCTCCCTTGAGGACGACTAGGGGAAGCGTTGCAGTGTGCTTTTTAAACTGAACCCGGAACTTCCCAACCCCCAACACTGGGATGCGGTTCCCTTGCACGTCCTTCAGTGTGGCCCTCAACGCCTTGAGCTTGGGCCGCATGTGGGGGGCGATTTTCATAAACTCCCCCTGGGAAATAATGGAGTATGAAGAACCCGAGTCCACCTCCATTCTAACAGGGGCCCCTTGTATTACTACCTCAACGAAGTAACGGGGGTGCTCCGTGGAAACGCTGCAAACCGGTGCGTCGTCCTCGCTGTCGTCGGAGATGCGCCCTACTTCGTCCCGCATCCTCGTGGTCCGGGTGCCGTCCTTTGGCCTCGTGGTGCGGTCCTGCCTCGTGGTGCGGTCCTGCCTCGCCGAGCGGTCTGGAGAACTCCTGGTGGCCTCGCGCCGTTTCCGGCAGACCTTGGCGATGTGCCCGCGCCGGCCGCAGTTGTGGCACTCGGCCTTGCGGAATGGGCATTTGGCGCGGGCGTGGGCGGCGCCGCAGCCGTCGCAGCGCCGGCCCTCTCTCTGGACCCTCCGGACGTCCTCGTTGTCGCCGCTCTCCGCAGACGAGTTCGAAACTCGCCGGGCCGTGCGCACCGAGCTCTCTGCCTTGGCGGTCTTCGGGCGCCAGTCCTGAAGCTCGTGCACCCCGGCAGAAGTGGCCTCCGCGGCCTGTGCCGTGTCGAGGACTTGTTGCCACGAGGGAGGCGGCTCCCTTTTCATCAGCACGCGCTGAGTCTCTGTGTCCCTCAGACCGCAGAGTAGGCAGTCCCGGAGGGTGATTTCGGGGAGCTCCCACTTGCATGGGCCGGCGGCCAACCGCAGGGCCGCGGCGAACTCATCGACCGATTCCCCGGGTGCCTGGACTCGCCTCCAGAACGCGCTCCGAGCGGGGAACATCGCTATTGCTGGCCGGAGATGGGCGCGCAACGCCGCCAGGAGCTCTGTGGCTTTGAGGTCGCTCACCTTCCTCGGCGCAATCAGGTCCACCAAGGTCCTCTTGGTCTCGTGTCCGAGCATGCGGACGAAAATGGCCCTCTTTTTGGCCTCATCTGAGACTTCGAGCTCCACCAGCGCTGCGTTGAAGTCTATCTCAAACAGCTCCAAGTCTCCCGGCTTCTTGATCACGTAGCCGGCGCATGTCTTGGTCCCGTGGGCAGCCATATCCCACCTTCGTCGCCAATTTGGTGTATGGGACCAAAGACAACCGGACAACCAAAGGGTTGGTTTAACAGAGGTTTATTGCATGAGGTTCCAGTGAAGCATGAGGTAATGGCGGTGATACATCTCAATATATACAGTAGCTCTCTACATTTGAATCTTGTAGCACGGTAGCTGATTGGCTGCTACCGGCGTGGCCTCGCCCAGGCACGCCTCTTTCTTCTGCTGCTGAATGCGGGGAAGGTTTTCCCGCGGCTGTCCGTGATTGAGCAATGTGAACCATGTGAGGCTGAACGCTCGCAGCTGCCCTCTATGGGCTGTCTGCTCGCGTTCTTTTACAGCTGGTATCGTTTGTATCTGGAGTGGTTACATTCTTGCTTTTACAGTATAATGAACATGCATACATACATACATAACATCTACCAACTTGTTTTCCCCTAAATCCACCACAGTCCCTTTGAACTATCTTTCCCTCAGCATTACTCCCAGCACAATTTCCTGGTTTTCACCCTCAGTAGTATCTGTTTAGGATTGCGGCATCACGTTGTTCTGTTAGATTCTCATGGTTGATGACTATTGTTCCTCTCAGCTGTGAAAACAACTTTTTTCACCCCACTATTGTTCCTTCATTGTACAGACACCACATCCTATAGACAGGGAAAGTTACTGTTTTGGAATATAACTTTAAGAATATTCCAGCTAGCAAGGTCATTCTTCTTCTTCTTCCATGTCTAGGCCAGACATGAGACTGCCAAAATGAAGGTACTTTTTGGTGAGTTCATTCTGCAGTTCCTTTCACCTGACCTAGTGTGAGAAAGATTAGCCAGCAACACAAGATTTTATTATTTATTTATTCATTCATATTTGTAACCCGCTCTCCTGGCATGAACACCAACCAGAGCGGCTCACAACATACATAGAAATATATATAATCCTAAAAACAGGTAAAACCCAGCCCCAAACCCACCCCAAACCCTTAAAAAAGTAAAACAGTAAAAAAAGACAGTAAAAAAACTTACAAGCTAAACTTACAAGCTAAAACCGTATAAAAGTGCCTAAAAACAGATACATAAGAAACAACTGATTGTCATTACCAGATTATCATTACCAGGGTATATCCAATTGTGGTTCAAAAATACCACAATCTTCAAGGAGGCTCTTTTAGTGGACCCCAGCGAGGTCATTGAGCAATAGCAATTGTCATATGCTGTCAAATTGCTTCTAATTTATGGAGACCCTAAAAGAGTTTTCACCATACATAAGATGTCAGTATGGTTCAGCAGTTCTGCCACCACCCTACTGAGTTTCCACGGCTGGGTGGGGATTTGAACTCAGATCTCGTGAGTCCTAGCTTAATTTTTATCCATTACACCTCGTTTTTCTATCAACAACTGTAATTCTCAGAAATATAAAAGGCAGCATCATTTTTGAATCTAAAGTAATGCTGAAAACATTGCATTGGACAAAAATGCTTTGAGAGTCCACTGTCCACACATCAAAGAGAAATCCAAAAAGAAAGGATGTGCTAAAAATGCATCACATGTACTTTTGGAACAAATGACCTTAAGTGGTTTTGTCCTTAAGGAGTAGGTTGGGGAAGGGGGATAGTATTCTGTCAACATCTGTCTTCTCAAACTGGGATGTTGATAACTTAATAAGAACAAAATGCCTCTTTGTCTGAGAAAGAAAAAAAGATGTGGAGTTCAGAGGGTCTTAAATCCTCTGTGAAAAACGTAATCTAACATAATAGACAGAAATGAATGTAAAATGACAGCACCTATTCAGTCAAGAAACTGGCTGGATGGAAAGAGAGAGAGGTTAATTTGAAGATATTATCCTCAAAATGTCTACCAGGAGTGGGCAGATTGAGGTCAACGAAACATCGACAATTTTCAAAGCATGGGAGTACATTCTAAGAATAACATTTTTCTATCACAGGAAAACTGTGGGGCAAAATCATGTTAAAGTGACTCAAAACTGGTTGTCGGAATTGGACTTTGTTTTAAGTGTTAGAAAAATTGAAGCCATTTACCATATTTTTCGGACCATAAGACGCACTCTTTTTTCCAAAAGGGGGGGATGAGGGTGCGTCTTATAGTCTGAATGCTGTAAAAGGATATTTGTTTGCAAATATCCCCACCACGCCACAGCCACCTCCTCCTCCTCCTCTACCTACACTCCGGGTGTGACCAGGAGCCAGGAAGAAGAGGAGGAGGAAGAGCTGCCACTGCCAGAGCCAGGGAGGAGGAACCATGTTGGGCGAAGTGCAGTGCCCTCCCCTTGGGGTGTTGTTGTGGGAGGAGGGGGAGGCCATCAACCCACCACCCTTCCCTGCCCACCTCCCATGCAGTGCCGGCAATGCTTCCCATGTGCCTCACCCAGGGACTCCTCCTCTTCCTCCTGCTGCACTGGAACTCCTCCTCTTCCTCCTTGCCTCTGGGACAACAAGGCTCTTCCTGAGCCCATCGTCCCAGAGCGACACGGCTGAAAGAACCTCACCATCAGCATGGCTGAAAGGACAAGGCAGCTGCGGCTGCTGCTGGCAGGTGCTAATATTCTGCCTCTGGGAGCTGCTGGCGGGTTGAGTTCTCAACATCTGGGTGAGGCGCACGGGAAGTGCTGTGGGAGCTGCTGCAGGTCAGCTGGTCTTCTGCATCCAGGCGCTGCTGGTAGGTCAGCCCCTCACCATCTGTGTGCGCTTTCCCTTCCGTGCTTCCCGTGCACCTACAGCCCCAGGCGAAGTGAGCTACAGCTACAGCTCCATATTTGGTTCAGAATATTTTTTCTTGTTTTCCTGGGTGAGGCGCACGTACCTCATGGTCAATATATTTTAAATTTATAAATGAATCTATTAATAAGGTAATCTGGTTACATTAGACTTTTGAAAAGGCACAATAGGATGTAGAATATATAACTTCCTGAGTACGATTCATTTGTGAAAACAAGATGATATTGGGGTTATAAATCATTTGTTCAATCAAGGACTGCTGATGTAGATATCTGTGAATAAATGAATGTGAAGATCTCTCTGGAAGATGTAACCTCTGATCTAGTACATCCATGGATACATTTACAGCTGACAAATTGTATATATTTTTGTTTGATAAGGATAAACTGCTATGCTTACATGAAGTGCAATGGAAGCTCCAACTGTGCAGTTACCAGGATATACCTGATTGTGGTTCAAGAATACCACAATCTTCAAGTAGGCTCTTTCTTTGTATCTCAGCAAGGTCATTGAGCAATATCAATAGCAATCACACTTATATACCACTCCATAGTGCTTTAGGGTGTCTGGCCACGTTATCCTGCTATGGTAATAGAGGAGACCATACTGCCAGAGACTCAACACCAAGTGTCAGGCAGAGGTTAACTAACCTGACAACCTTGAGGACTAATGGCTTTAGTGCTGAAGACTACAGGGAAGGGTGATGGTCCTCAAGTGGATTAAATCCCACTTGAATCCATCTTGATAGAGGGCATCAATTTCATCAATACTGGCCTGGGGCCAATGAGGACTTTGTGTGCCAAAAGGGCTCAGGACCAGAAAATGAGTCGCAGAACTAAATCAGTAGTACAGGTGTCATGTTGCGATGTGAAAGGCAGATGAAAGGCCACTGCATTATATTCTCAGGACAGTCATCGTGGCTGATCGCCATGAGGATTGCCAATATTTTGGTTCGGATATGGTAGAACAAGAAGTGGGAAGTTCACAAGTTAATCAGTATTTTGCCCCCAACATGCTGGATACTCACTTTACCGACCTTGGAAGGATGGAAGGATCCCCATTAGGATCAAACTCACAATGTTTTGGTTGCAGTACAGCAGATTAACCACTGCACCACCAGGGCTCTTGGCCACTCTAGCTGGGTTTTTCTAGGTCTTGTGGTTCAAGCAAATAACCTTTCTCCATCATTGCCCTGTGTGCTGAACAAATTGTAAAAAGTTCCCTTCCTCCTACAGAGAAGGAGGGTCTGTGTGGAGAATCAATTCAACTCTCCCCAAGTAGTTACCACACACTGGCAAGAAAACCTGAACAAAATGCGGAGACCAAAATGATAAAACGATACCTCTGGCATGACACTGTTTTGCTTCTGATCCTTAACTTCAGTGCTCATATCTTCCAAAGATCTCTCTGCGTTTCCTCCCTCTGTTCTCACCAGGGAAGTAGCCTGAAAGCTTTTTTTTGTAGAATAAATGGAGAAAGCTGAGGGATACCCTGCTGAATTTGCACACAATTAATTAGGTCAATGATATGGGTGGCTTGGCTACAGGGTAGATGCGGCATTGGTGTATTTTCAAGACAGTTGTGGCCTCTTTCTCAGCTGCAATTCCATGCCCTTCCAAAACAGAACATTCCAGGACACGTTGATGAGGTCGGAAGCATAATGGTGACATTTCTCTTTTTATAACCCTCTTGGATTTTTTATTTTATTTTGCTGCTGCTTCTGCTGCTTATATTTTAGCAAGCATATCATTAAATCTCTCTGAGAAGGAGTGGGGGAAATCTTAAATGACAGGCAGCAAGAGACTTTTTTTTTCTTGTTTTCACCATTTGACAACAGCTCCATCTACTGCTCTCCTTCTACTCCTCCCCTTCCTTTTTTTTCCTTTCCACTTTTCTGTTCTCCACTCAGGCCATACTATGTGTGTGCAGGTTTCAGTGGCTGATTTTATTTGATATGTCGGAGCATTCATCTGTGAATGAGATGCAGAACTATTTCTGCTCAACGTACTTTAGATCATTCTTTTTGTTTTTTTATGTGCCCGTGATGGATTGATCTTATCAGCAGTCATGAACAATTGTCACTGGGAGAAAGGGAGATATAAATATTCCTCAAATCAGCAGCTCCTGATTTGATCTCTTGTGGGTACATTGGCCATTTTATGGCTTTATGTCAGACAAAAAAGGACAGGAAACGAGAGAACCTATAAGCAATTGTGCTGCCTCTCCATCCCTGTAATGGAAGTTTATTAACAGTAAAAGCCAGCTCAGCATTGCTAGTATCTCTCAAACTATACATATCTAAATAGTCTGAAGATCTCTAGAACAAACATTTCAAACATATTTGTGAACTCTAGTCATCTGTCTTTGACAAGGGTCTGAAGGAAAATATTCACAGACTTATAAAAACCAGAGGACCAAACGAAACCAGGCAAACCATTTACTCCACGGCAGCAGGAAAATGCATACCCTTAAGTCAATCTACCAATTTTTGTTGTTGTTCAGTCACACTGTCGAGTCCAACCCTTTGCAACCCCATCTGCCATAGCCCACCCAGATCTCTGCCCACTGTGTCAACAATTCCATCTAGGCACCTCATTCTCTGCTTCCCCCTTCTTCTACCTTTGACCTTTCCCAGTATCAAGGTCTTCTCAAGTGAGTTCTCATTTGGTGGCCAAAGTACTTGAGCTTCAGCTTCAGTATTTGTCCTTCCAATGAACAGTCAGGGTTGATTTCCTACAGGATGGACTGATTTGATCTCCTTGCAATCCAGGGGACTCTCCAGAGTCTTCTCCAGCACCACAGTTCAAAGGTGTCTATTCTCAGACTTCCTTATGGTCCAGCTCTCACAGCCATACATTACTACTGAGAAGACCATTGCTTTAACTATGCAGACTTTTGTTGGCAAGGTGATGTCTCTACTTTTTATTCTGCTGCCTAGATTTGTCATAGCTTGTCTCCCAAGTAGTAAGCATCTTTTATATTTCATGGCTGCAGTCACCATCTGCAGTGATCTTTGATCCCAAGAAGGTAAAGTTGGTCACTGCTTCCATTTCTTCTCCTTCTATTTGCCAGGGAGTGATGGGGCCAGATGCGGGTTTTTATGTTGAGTTTCAGGCCAGCTGTTGCACTCTCATCTTTCACCCAATGAAGTAGTATTTTAGTGGGGGCTGGGGGGTTGATCAGATTTAGATCTGAATAGAGTATATCTGTTGAAAGCTAGGGAATCTTAGATTATTTATAACTAATGATGAGAAAGACTTTCTCTTTGAACAAGATTTTACAAAGGAGTCTACCTTATAGTCTATCAGAGTAGTAATGAAAACATGCAGAGAGTTTTCTGTTTCCTGTCATAAGGAGGAAACTGTGATCATCAACTTCTGTTCTTATGCATAAGCAAGCATGCACAAGCAGAAATGTGTATAGTTGGATAATGTGAACATCCACTCTATCTATACCTATAAAATGGTGAGTTAACCGTTGGAATGTGACAAAGGATGTTGCACCAGGCCCCACTAAACCCCGTCCGAGCCTCCGTCCATTCACCCGAACGGGGTTCACAGGTAACTGTCGGGTTGAAATTTTCGACCCGGGGGCAGGAGCCCCCCAGTCGCAAACAAAAAAAGGGAACTTCAATTCCCAAAGTTCCTTTCACCATGCCGCGCCAGAGCCAATCAGGCTGAGCGGCACGGCAAAAGGAACATTCGGAAACGCACTGTGGCCAATAAAAAAACTCAAAAGAAAAACCACCGCAGAAACCAAACACGCGCAGCCAAAACTACAAGCCCCAGCGTCCTGCACGCCATTAGTGCGCAGGACGCTGAGGCAGCCGGCGCGTGAAAAATAAAAGCAAAAAAAATAAGCCAGCCACCACTGCAATTCATCCCCACGGGCGAGCCAGCATGGCCCGTGGTGGAAAAAACAAAAAAAAACGCCGCCACTGCCCTTCCGTTCGAAGGGCCAGCCGGTGTGCGAAAAAAAAAGTTTTAAAAAAACCACCCCGCAACTGCCCTTCTTTACCACGGACCAGCAAGTATGGCCCGTGGAGAGAAAAAAATACAACCATGGCCGCCACTGCCCTTCCGTTCAAAGGGCCAGCCGGCACGCCAAAAATAAAAACCAACCCACCCACCCACCTGCAACTGCCCTTCTTCCCAACGGGCCACCAAGCATGGCCCGTGGGAATGAAAGGCACCCTCCCCGCAACAACGCTCCCTTCCCAAGGGCCATCCAGCATGGCCCATGGGAAGAAAAGGCACCCCCGCCGCCAGTGCCCTTCCTACCCACGGGCCACCCAGCATGGCCCATGGGAAGAAAAGGCACCCCCGCCACAAGTGCCCTTCCTTCCCACGGGCCACCAAGCATGGCCCATGGGAAGAAAAGGCACCCCCGCCGCCAGTGCCCTTCCTACCCACGGGCACCCAGCATCGCCCATGGGAAGAAAAGGCACCCCCGCCGCAAGTGACCTTCCTTCCCACGGGCCACCAAGCATGGCCCGTGAGAACAAAAGGCACCCCCCCAAAAGAAGAACGCACCAAAAACAAACCAAAAACACTCAAAAAGACACAAAAAGAAACCCCCAACCAAAACCCCAAAACAATAAAAAACACACACACAAACCCCCACCCAAAACCCTAAACAAAAAAAGAACGCCCCAACCCCAAACCCCCCCTTAAAACACACACACACACACACAAACCCCCACCCAAAACCCTAAACAAAAACAGAACGCCCCCCAACCCAAAAAAACCCTTTAAAAAAGGAAAGAACTTACCAAAAGACGTCTTGCTCCGATGAAAACCGGAAATGAAATGAGGAGAAGAAGAGACTCACTGGAATAAGCAATTCCAAAAAATTGCTCAACACCACCACCCAGTGGCCAAAGGAGAAAAAACATCCAAAATATTCCCAAATATTCAATAAATCCCCAAAAATAGGGTAATCAATTTAAAAAAATAAAAAAATATCCAAAAAAATCAAAAATAATTCACAGATAAAATAAATAAATACATTTTCAATAAAAATAAAAAAACACTGTAAAATACATTCAATTTAAAAAAACATAAATTTACACATTTTTAAAATTCTTATCCAAAATAAAACAATTTACAAAAATTCACAAAGTAACACATTCTTTTTTAAAATACAATAATTAAAAAACAACAACCTAACCTCTTTTTAAAATCCAAAAAACAACAACATAACAACACAGTTTAAAATAGTTAAAAAACAATAAATTTTCACAAACACAAATAACACACTAACCTCATTTCCAAAAACAACAACAAAAAAACCCTTTAAAAACCACTTCAAACAGCCCGGCACTGAGGAAGCCAGCACACAAAAAAAGCCAAAAAAAGCCCCCACTGGGAGCGCAAGTCCGCCACAGGCGGACGCAGTGCCTCAAAGCCAAAAAAAAAAACACCTTACACCACCATTTAAAAAAGCACAGCACCATTGGTTCAAGAAAAACAAAGGAACCCTTTACTATCCAACACAATTTTAAAAAGCCCGGCACCGCCAGGCAAAATATGCTAGTGCTGTATTAAAAAGTAAAGTATAAATAATTTGTATGTCAACAAAGACATGTAAAAATAAAAATGCAGATATCCAAAAATGTCTGAGTGTGGAGAAATTATTTGATGGTTTGAGAATGTGACTTTGTTTTTAGATCTTTTACAAATCTTTGAAAGAATGGGGACATGACTAGGTTTCTCTGAAATGTAAAAGAAAGACAAACTGTCACATTTCTGGTCATAACTATTGTTACATCCCTCAGATTTCAGTGGATCTCCTTGAAGTATACACAGTCTGACTTCAACTCATTTTGCATAATAAAACCATATATTGGTATGTCTGCCATGGTCTCCTTGTGGATTGTTCTGAGATTCTGAACACAGAGGTCATGTTGCTGTTCAAATTATCTTGTTATAAAATCAGAGCAGGTCAACAAGAGGTTGTGTACTTTTCCTGCCTTTGGGTAAGCCATCCACGATGAATTTCATCTCAGACATGCACCAAAACAAAACCTTGCTGCCGCACACAGAGCCATTTATTTTAGGACAAACTCTACCAAGTCTGACTAACTGGAGGCAATCTTCACTGGGAACTGATTAGATGCAGCCAAGCTCAATTAAGCTCAGCATGTCTAAATGGACTTGGGTTACTCCCATAGAGAAGAAGATAAAACTTTACTGCCCAGAAGTTAAGGCCTCGAATTCAGGAAATAAATAAGAGCTGTCCTGAGTTTTTGTATGTATTTTGCTGTACTAAAACATGTGGATTCTAAACTTCAGATTTTAATGAGTAATTTGCTTAACTATTCATGTGAAGAATTAGAGTGCATTGTTAAAAATCCTTCTGGAGAAAAGCAAGAAAATGTTAGAAAAAATTAGAATGATTGTGATGAAGATGCATTACAGCTGGATGGTATATACTTGCTTTTTCAATATTTGGTATATGTATGTAATCCCAAATTTATAAACAAAATAACAGAAATCTTCCTCTCCCCACCCCCATGAATATGATGTTTATAAGCCCACCCTCCTAAACAGTATTTCCTCCATCCACTCACCAGACCCAAACCTGCTTGGCTTCAGAAGGCTGACTGTGTCATGTGTCTTTAATATTTACTGATTAATGTGTGAAGAATTTCAATCTTCAAGAAGGAAGACATTGCATTTCAAGTACTTTGAGATGATGAAAGCCCTGTGATATTCTATATTTGATATTTTATTCACACATGCAGTTGCAGTCAATCTTGTGTGGAATAGCTATACATTCCCATAATATAACTTTACGGCCAACCTCTTTATAATTGCTGTCCTGGAGAACATTGTCTGTTCTTTAAGATGTGGTGGGACCATGGAGAAAAGCAAAGAGTGCTATTAAATATTCAGCATTATGCTAACCATGATTGTGTAGCTCTCTTTTATAATGAAGGGGGCTTTTCATGTCTAAGCAGGAAAGGTATGATGTAAAGGGTTTCAAATTGTGGGGTTGTGGAACTAGGAGATTTGATCTAATGAAGACCAGCCTGAGGTAATTTATTCACTTTTTATTAGTCATAGCTTCATCTCAGTATGTGTGAGAAATACATATCAGCATTTCAGATTCTATTCACCAAATATAATATGTAAATGTTTTTATGAAACAAGAAGCCGTTTAGTAACAATTTTTTTTTAATTTTTTATTAAATCTTTAATAAACATACAGAAAAAGAAAAGAAAACATTAACAATACATTAACAGTACATTACACTAACTCCATAATATCATACTAACAAACATTACTATATGGTAGCACATAACAATATCTATATTCATTAACTACTATTTAACCACCAAATATTAAGAACCTTTATTTCAAAATCCAAAATAATAGAAAAAAAACTTTCTGTACTACCACTAATCTTTTTAACCAATAAAAAAGAAAAAAACACCCTGTGAATATATACAATGCCCGGAGAGTTTATTTTTAACTCAAGTCCAGAAACTTCTTTGAGATGGTACTGGTCCTGAACTATCACCTGCCATAATAGAGTGATCCACGAACGGTTTCCATATATTCCAGAATCTATTCTCTTTTAAATTATCTCTTTTGACTTTAATCTCCCATGTCAATTTATCGTTCAATGCTAAACTCCACATTTCTTTATACCATTCTCCAACCTGAATATCTACATCGTTTTTCCAATTTCTGGCTATACATTGTCTACCCGTTGTCAGTACAATTTCCAGTAGTTCTTTTTCCTCCTTGTTTAAACCCAGATCTTCCACATTCGTTAAAAGAATAGTACCCGACACCAACTTAACACTTTTACCCAATATTTCACCAAATTCATTTTCTATTTTTCCCCAAAAATCCCTTATTTTTTTACAACTCCACCACATATGTTCATATGTTCCATCAAATTCTTTACATCTCCAACATAACTTATCTCTTTTATTATCCATCTGGTAAAGTCTTAATGGTGTCAGGTACCATTGCCACAACATCTTGAAATTATGTTCTTTAATTCTTACAGACATTGTTCTCATAATTCTCTTTTTCCATTTATTTTTCCATTCAGTCTCCCCAATTTTTATGTTCAAATTTTGTTCCCACTTCCGTTTCAAATCCTCCTGTGGATCTGCACCTCTATTCAATATATTATAAAGCTTACTTACAAGACCCTTAATACTACTTTCGCCTTTTCTAATCTTCCTTACCAATTCCTCAAATTCCGTAAGTACTCTATCTGATCCTAGTTCTCTTTTATATTTTTTATTCCAATTGTCCACCTTTAACTTCTGAAACCAATTCAAGTTTAATATCTCAAACATTTTTTTCCGCTCGGCATCAACATCACATGCTTTTAACCAATCCTTCAATAACAACGTCCCATTTTTATCCAATATTTCTATTTTTTCTTTATCTAATTTTATTGGGAAACACATCATATCAGTCAATTCCAAGATTGGGGAGAGATTCGGAACCATATCTTTTTTTACCTTCTTCCACACCTCCATGAGACCTTTCATCATAGTATTATTTGACCTTTTCGCCTTATCTTTCATTCCCAGAAAATTCAAGTTTCCAATATTTCTGTATTCTTTCATTTCCAATAGTAACAATTTTTTAAAAAATTAAAAACTCTTCACTTTGCATAGCTTTGATACATTAAGTTGAGCATTTGTTGGTGATATTGTATTTGGCTGGATACTTTTTCTTTATAAGGGAGAAAGTAAAGAATAAAAGAAAGAGATGCTGTTAGTAGCTATAAAAATATCAGTTTTTTGGGAGCATATAAATACCACCCACTTTGATTTGTTACAAATTATTTGACTTCTGAATCAAAGCTCATTCATTTTAAGCCAATTTCTAGCCATCCAATTTGGTTTGTATTCAAATTATTTGTACAACCTTGTGTTTGTTCAAACACAGCAGAAACACTTGAAAGTGGGTGTTGTGATTCAGTCCTCATCAGACTTTGAAGATGACCTAGATCAGGAGGCACTTCCTATGCCCAGTCCAGTTCTGCCTACACCTGAACAAGGAATCTCAGCCTGCTTCTGGCCCAACACTGTTTTCCCAGGCAGATGACTGGTCTAACCAGAAGTCTGACTCTGACAGTGATCAGCCCTTAGCCAGGGAAAGGTGCAGAAAGGAGCTGCAGCTGAGACACAAGCAAGCTAGAACTTGTTACCAGAGAAGGCTCCCAGCTGATACCCATTAGCTGGGAGTCTCTTAAGCAAGCTTGTTCCAGCATTCACATGTGGGTACATTTCTTTCGTGCAAAGACCAACACCTTGGTTGACTTTGGATACCTCTTGAGATTGCCTGCTTAGACTCTGATTTCGCTGCCATGACCCTAACTTCTCTGCCAACCCTGACAACACCCCTGGAATCCTTTGGACTAGATGCTCGCTTGAACTACCGGTAACCAGACCTCGGCTTGCTCTTTGGACTTTGCTATTTGTACTCTCCATGAATAGACTCTCTGTGTAGTGATGGGGTGTGGTGACCATGCCCACTAGGGTGGGTCAGCACAGTGGGGGAAACATAATAATAATAACC